>CAIGQZ010032336.1:498920-517620 GCA_903798205.1 Danio tinwini
ACACACACACACACACACACACACACACACACACACACACACACACACACACCACGAACAACAGTGTTGCCAGATCGGGCAGTTTTGAATATGCATTTCGGCGGGTTTTGGATAGATTTTGGGCTGGAATCAGTCAGCTACATCTGGCAACACTGATCACGAAATGTGCTAGTTTTTTTCTTTCTATTTGGCGTGCGCTATCAAATCCCATTACAACATCTTCCACCATTCCTTACTAAATATTCATGTCTAATACCCCAGTTTGTCAAGGGGGCATGAATGAAATGTTCATGAGTGAAAGTGCCGAACTGCAGTTTAAGTCGAAAAATTAAAGATGAATCACCCGAAATGACATGAGACTGCAGGAAACGTGGATAGCCTGGTCAAAAAGCACTTCACCAACACCTTAATTATATTATTGTCTTATTCAAATTAAGGCAAATAACTATTACTGATGTCCATGTAAAGGTAGCCTGTATGTCTTCATGTCGTATGTCTTCAAAGTAAGTGAAAGATCCAGAAGGGCATCCTGCAGGTTTGATTCAGAAGGGCACTGTTTTGTCAGACGGCTCACCGGTTTGACTTTTATTTACCGTCATTCATTTTAAAAAGCACCAGCTCCATTTTATTTGTCTGTTTTACTGGAACGCATAAACTCTACAGGTGCCTGAAAGTTAGATGTGGAACTAACGTTAATCAGATTCACTCTAGTAAAAGCATAAAAATCGTCATCATAATTTACTTGCGTGCACGCCTCAAATTCTTGCGCCCCCCTTTATAGGTGCTGGTGCCCCCTTGGTGGGGCGCACACCACAGTTTGAAAAACCCTGCCTTAAAGGACCACAGCCACCCGCGTCACAAAATGCTGAGGTTTTTTCTTTCCATTCGACGTGCGGCATCAAATTCAATTAAAACAACACTCTTCCAGCAGTCCTTACATCATATTCTCATTCAATACCTCAACACAGAACAACATGTTGCTGAATGAAAGTGAAAGTGCCGAACTGCAGTTAAAGGCGAAAAGATTAAAAATGAAACGCCCCAACTTACATGAAGCTCCGGAGGAAACGTGGATAGGCTGGTGACGCAGTGAAGTTAATCAGTCTATGTGCTATAACATGTAAAACGGGATCATGAAAGAAACATTCAAAAAGCAGCTCATGTAAACACCATCATCATATTACGGTCTTATTTAGATTAAGGCAAGTCATTAGATCACTGATGTCCATGTGAACGTAGTCACAAGCCCCAACATAAGAAAAAAAGGTGTTCCCTGTTTTTGATGACAGCCTTTCCACAGGTTAGTAGTAAGCTAATGTAATGTTAATAGCATAATGCTAATCTTGCATTCATGCTAACAAACAAATGATCAAAAGAAATATATTAATGCAATTCAATTTAAATATATAAAATATGAATTGATGTATGCTTTAAACCAATTATATTGTTCAATTAAAATGATTAAAGAAATTTTTGTCAAATAAAAGGTTTTTCTAGAGTCATCCGCCATGATTTTGTGGCTGTATAGATTTATATATATGTATATGTATAGATTTAGCACTGGTATCGAAATAACCCCCAAACGATATCCAACCCTACTTATAATATGCATTTATTTTTACCTAATTATTCCAACCACTCCCATATGATGGGATGCCTTGTTGAGCGTTGTTGCACTGAAAACATTATATTCTGTACACTTATTCTCTTTTATCTTTTTAGATATTTGTCTGAATCGTTCGGTTTGTAATGCGTACCGAACCGAAAGTCTCGTACTGAACGGTTCAATACTAATACGAGTATCGTTACACCCCTAATATATATATATATATATATATAATTTAAACATTTTCTCAAATGTATTCATGCATTGGCATATTTAAATGTGCATAACAAATATACACAATACACACACTTAAATTATTCATTCATTTTCCTTCAGCTTAGTCCCTTTATTCAGCGGATGCCCTTCCAGCTGCAACCCAGTACTGTGAAACACCCATACACACTCATTCACATACACACACACACACTACGGCCAAATTAATCAATTCCCCTATAGCGCATGTGTTTGGATTGTGGACGTAACCCACACCAACACAGGAAGAATTTGCAAACTCCACACAGAAACACCAACTGACCCAGCTGGGGCTCAATAATACTAATAATAACGGTTAATAAAGTGTTTATACCTTCTCAGTAATAGTGTTTAATCTTCTTGTCCTCCAGGAGTCGTGGCTCAGGCCAGATCTGTTCTCGCGTGGCACAGCCGCTACCGTTTCTGCCCGACGTGTGGCAGCGACACTCGAGTGGAGGAAGGTGGATACAAGAGGACCTGTTTGAGAGCAGGCTGTCGGAGTGTGCAGGGCGTCCACAACACCTGTTACCCCAGAGTGGGCAAGTAAACTCAATATGATCTAAAAGTGTAAGAGAATAGGAGATTTCACACACTATTTATCATATTTCCTTTTATAATGTTTTAATATTATTTAGATTTTATTAAACTCATAACTCTACGGCAGTTTGGTGAAACACCTGTTGCTCCTCAAAAGAGATTATTATTTGGAGTTTTTGTCTTCTAGTCCAATTATCTACAGATGAATAAATCAAGAAGCATTTTCTAGACAAGCAAACATAGTGTTGTTTTGAGAAATAATGAGTCAAAATGAAGAGAGTTTCTCCTTAAAACAAGCAGAATAATCTGACAATGGGAGAAGCAAAATAAACTTATTTCAAATTAAAAACATGATTATTTTGCTTGTTTTAAGGAAAACTCACTTCATTTTGACTCATTTCTGAAAACAAAACAGTATCTTTTTGCTTGTCTAGAAAGTGTTTCTTGATTTATTAATTTGTAGATATTTGGACTAGAATGAAGACAAAACCACATAAGAACAGCATTTATTGCAGTGTAAATAATGGTTGAGTTTGGCTCCTCCAGATCCAGTGGTGATAATGCTGGTCATTCACCCCGATGGGAATCAGTGTCTGCTGGGACGCAAGAAGATCTTTCCGCCTGGGATGTTCTCCTGCCTCGCCGGCTTCATAGAGCCAGGTACATATTTTTTTTGTTGTTGTTGTTAAAATAAGTATCAGCCAAAGGTTTTTTTTTTTTTTGTTGTTAAAAACAGTACTCGCCTGAATGGTTTTTGTATAACATCAGAATTTTAGGGGGTAAAATCTGTAATTTTTCAAGCTTTTCTTTTTTGTTGTAAAAATCGGTATCAGCCAATGGTTTTTTGTTCAAATCGGTATTGGTCAAAGGATTTTAAAAAATCTGTATCGGTCGAAGGTTTTTTTGTTCAAATCGTATCAGTCAAAATTTTTTTGTTCAAATCAGTATCAGCCAATGTTTTTTGTTAAAATCGGTATCGGTCAAAGGATTTTTAAAAAACGTTTTTTTTGTTTCAATCAGTATCAGTCGAAGGTTTTTAGGTATTGGTTGAAGTTTTTACAAAAAAATTGGTGTCGTATCGGTTGAAGTTTTTTTGTTAAAATCTATCAGTTGAAGGTTTTTTTGTTTCAGTCTGTATCAGTCGATGGTTTTTTGGTCAAATCCATATCATTCGAAGGTTTTTTGTTTCAGTCGGTATCTGTCAAAGGTTTTTGTTCAAATCAGTATCGGTCGAAGGTTTTTAAAAATCGGTATCGGTCAAAGGTTTTTTTGTTCAAATTAGTATCCGTCAAAGGTTTTTTGTTCAAATCGATATCAGCCAAAGGTGTTTTGTTCCAATTGGTATCAGTCGAATGTTTTTTTTTTTTTATCGGTATCGGTCAAAGGTTTTTTGTTTCTGTCTGTATTGGTCAAAGTTTTTCAAAATCGGTATCCGGCAAAGGTTTTTTGTTCAAATCAGTATTAGCCAATGTTTTTTTGTTCAAATTGGTATCGGTCGAAGGTTTTTTGTTCAAATCGATATCAGTCAAAGGATTTTTAAAAATCGGTATCAGTTGAAGGTTTTTTGTTTTTCAGTTGGTTCAGTTTTTTTTCTCCAAATCAGTATTGGTCAAAGGTATCGGTGAAAGGTTTTTTGTTTAAATCGTTATCGGTCCAATATTTTTTTTTTTTATTGGTATCAGTCATTTATTTATTTTTTTATAATCTGTTCAGCCAAATTTTTGTTCATATTGGTTCGGCTGAAAGTTTATTGTTCAAATCAGTATCGCACAAATTTAATCTGTATAGTCAGGATCTTCATATGTTATTGCCTTTGTGTATAGGTGAGTGTGTGGAGGCGGCGGTGCGGCGTGAGGTGCAGGAGGAGAGTGGTGTTCAGGTGTCTGTGGTTCAGTATGTGTGCAGTCAGCCCTGGCCAATGCCCTCCTGCCTTATGCTGGGCTGCCACTGCATTGCTCTGACCACAGACATCAGTTTGGAACAGCAGGAGCTGGAGGAGGCACGATGGTTCACACGCCAGCAGGTCAGCATATCTCTCTATCTCTCTCTCTCTCTCTCTCTTTTACTCACTCACTCACTCACTCGTGTGGATCAGCCGGAGCTTGAGGCGCACTGGTTCACATACTATCAGGTCATCATCCTACACACAGGCATGGGAAAGATCAAATCACTCACTGACTACTTCCACAAGGACATCAGTAATCTAATTATTTATGTCGCATTTTTGGAACGGAAAAGCGTGAATGACCCCTGATTGTGCAACACATATTTGTTAACTCGCAACCACACGTGCCTACAGACGTATTTTGTCAAAGAAGCAAAATGAAAGAAGGATATTTCTAGTCACAGTTTGACAGAAGAGTTGACACAAACCAGCACTGATGCTGATGGCCTCTGTGTTGCCTGGAGCCGCCTCACAAACTTAACAAACAGGCTAGTGATGAATTAGTGTAATACCAACAAATCCATTTGCAAAATGTGTTATTTATAGTTCTTGTATAATATTAATTTTTAAAATAGCCTACATAATCTACCAATTAAACAAATCCAATGATTTTCTTCAATTGTTCATAATCATAATTTCGCACCAAACTGAAGCTTTCGTTTTATAGATTATAAAACATGTATGCAAATTAATGCAATATCATATGTAAACAACAAAATTGTTATATGCTATAGTAGCCTATACTTTACAAAAAGTCAACATACGAGCCCTGAGGTTCAAACGCACTGGCAGCGTATGAATGAACCGCGAGGGGAAATAAGTCATTAGGACATCATCTTTAAACTAACGACTTCTATTAAAATGTTAAAAGGGGTTTCAAGAGTTCACACTTAGCTGATGATTGATAATAAAGCTTGTTTGGCATGCTGTCCCGGGAGAGAGCCCTGAGCTTGTAAGATCCTCGAGCCCTGGGCTCACTCCCGTTTGCAGGGCGAGAGGGGAGTTTGAGCTCAGGTAGATCTCGATAAACTCCCCCGGCTTATTCTAGCTGAATGGTGGAAATGAATGACTGAGGAGAGGAGTGCTTGCTTAGAGCTTGACTATGGTATTAATTTTGAGTGTTCAATTTACTTAGGGTGTGTGTTATTTGGACTGTGGGAGGAAACCGGGGAACCCGGGGAAAACCCACGCGAGCACGGGAGAACAAGAGAAAACTCCGCACAGAAATGCCGATTTAGTAGGGACTTAAACCAGCGGCATTCTTGCTGTGAGGCAACAGTGCTAATCACTGGGCCACCGTGTCGCCCATCTAAAAAGGAGGGAAAGTAGAGGTGGGGGGGGGGGGGGGTTCTTCAAGACAAAGATATTGAGATAACAAAACTCTGGTTATTTATAGTAAGTTAGGAGTCGTCTGATTGGATAATCGATCATGGGTTAATGCAGGACAGCTGAGAACAATCATAAGCACGCGATCCTCTCAAAATTTGTTTATACATAAACTTCACTTTGTGACATAATAATAACAATGAAGCATAAGGCCTAATTAAATGCATATTTTCAGTGGAGCGATCGATTTAATAACCTGATATTTGTATTTGACGGAAGAAAAAAACACGATTGGAAAAAAACAGCCTATGCCGGATCTTAAAAAGGATTCAGTCAGTGTTTTCTAAATTTGTTATTTAAGTGTAAAATATCTAGGGCAGGCTTGTTATTTTGTTATTTTTATTTAGTTTATTGTTTTTTTTCTATGCTGTCGGAAACCCTGCAGGTGCGTGAAGATGTTCTGATAAAATAAATCAGTATTTTAAAATATTTAATGCATCACAAAATAGACGCATGCAATTTTTTAAGTAAATAATATTTTAATAGTTCTCTGTTAATGGTTAATATTCGGTTAACAAGCTACGGTTGTCGGTTGGTAAAATAAACCGAAATGAGCATCCCTAGTTCATTTAAATACTCACCTAATATAAAGCTTACATGTACATTAGACGTGATAACCATCAAGCCATGATTATTCTTCACACTATATAATCCTACAACCTAAATCTATAATTGTTGCATCCATAATTGTTCAGAACAGAACATATGAATGTGTGTGAATGTAGAAGAAGCCTACTGAAGCAATGCTCTGCTTTTGTTGAGCTGTGAAATACAACATTTTAATGTAATAAAGCCACATTGTACACTGCAGTGATGATATGTAGTTTCAAAATACAATATATTCACATTTTAATGTAGATTCGTGAGTGTCTTAAGGAGCAAAAATACAGCATATGGGCTCTTATATGCTGTTGTGTCATCACTCATATTGCAAGTCATATCTCTCCGGCCCCCCATTTGGGATGCTTTTCATGAAGTTTGCGAACTCCTGGTTGGAGAAAGATGAGTTTAAACAGTGGCTGAAACCTGTCGCTGAAAACAACCACCTCATTTATTCTTTTAAGGTTTGTTTCTTCCAAGCTTATCCAAGTTCTGCTGCACGCTTGTGCTCCATTTATTTATTTAACTACAACTTTATTAGCAACTGTTTATTAAGTTAAAGGTTTGATATTGATTAGAACTTGAAGTGGCGACGAGGTCTTCAAATATTCTCAGAAGGTCTTAAAAAGGTATGGAAATTACCTTTAGGATTCCTGCATGCACCAGGAGAGAATTGATGAAAGGAAGTAAAGCGACAACGAGTTAAACTAGGTCTCCACCAATATGAGGAGCAAATCTACACCTTTTGCCCTTAAGATTGTAATCTATAACTTTTAAAAGTAACTTAAGCCAACACTGCTTCCAGAATGAACAGCTCCTGATGGTGTACTCTCCCTGCCTTTTGACCTGCTCAAACAAGTGTATATCATGATCATCAGAGTTGTTCATGTGTGTGTGTGTGTGTGTGTGTGTGTATGTTCCGCAGGTCATCGACGCGCTGCTCAAACACACACATGCTGTGTTTATGATGCCGCCGCATCAGGCTGTGGCACACCAGCTTATCAAACACTGGATCGGATTCAACGCAAACCTCTGAACTCGAACTCTCTGACGCTTCACACGCTGATGAAAAATACTTTATTCTGTCTTTTCCAGTATATTCCAGATCCCTTCCTAAATCCTGTGTGAATCAAGCACTATTGTTTCAGTATGATGATGTTTTACAATTAAAACTGAAATATTGAGCAGGGGGTGGGTTTATTTTGAGCTCCGCCTCTCAGCAAACTAACGATTGTAGGGGCGTGGCTAAGTATATTTCGTCCAATCAGAATGATCAGAGAAGCACTGCAGTTCTAGACCAGAAGCAGATGGACAGATTTATTGGGCTTCTGCAGGTTTCAAGTCAAATTTAAGACATTTTTAAGATCATCATGAATAAAATAAACTCTAAACACTAGGGATTATTTCCTATTTGAGCCAATAAAATTGTGTTTTACTTCTGTCATCCAAAAAATGCAATTATAGTTTGTTCTTAGCCACATATTTTAAATAATGTGTCAAAACAAGCAAATTCTACAGTAGTTGTGTGCACTTTTGTTTCATTCATTCGTTCATTTTATTTTCGACTTAGTCCCTTTATTAATCTGGGGTTGCCACAGCGGAATGAACCACCAACTTATCCAGCACATGTTTTACGCAGCAGATGCCCTTCCTACTGCAACCCAGTACTGGGAAACTCCCATACACCACCCTCATTCACGCACATTAGTGATGCGCGGATGACGGTTATATCCACGGGCGCTGCGGATAATCCGTGGGTAGGGCGGGTAATAAAAAAATACATTATGATTAATTGCGGGTGGGTCGCGGGTCACAGCAGTGGGTCATTTACAGAATGTAAAGATGAGATGCCCAAAATAATGGATGAAGTGCAAGAGTACTGTGCAAACTTTCAGTCAGAGGAGTCATCAGAAGAAAATCTGCTGTCGTTCTGGGAGAAACAAGATCACTTATTTACACGACTGCAGCGGCTTGCAAGGAGAAGCGTGTGCATTCCTGCAACTAGCGGTGCGAGCGAACGCTCATTTAGTGCAGCTGGCCGTGTTTTGGAGGTGAGGCGGAATCACTCGATTCCAGGCACAGTAGATGATATTCTGTTTCTGCACAGTGCAAAGAGAAAGGCCAAGTAAACACAACATAGCTGCTGTTTAGGCTGAAGTGACACCGCTTCTGTTCTCTTTTTCCTGTATATGTAAAAGCTGAATCTGCTGTTAATAACGAACAATCCACGGTGACCTATCATCATGCTTAAAACAAAGAATTTTAATTATTAAAGTGTCGATCGGGTGCGGATGTTAGGGCTGTGCAATATTATCGATACATCTAACTATCGCGATAATTTCTTTTATGATAGTGTATCGATAGTCCAACCTCAAGTATCGATTCAAGTTGTGCCAAATGACCTCCTCCTCCGCTTCTGTAGATGCCCCTAACTCGCCATCAACAAAACGCCAAGTAGTACGGGATCAGAAGTAAGCAAGAGTGAGCATGGCGGAAAACATAAAGGTGCCTCCAGCTTTTAGAGCTGACGTGTGGCTGCACTTTAGTTTTAACGCTATTTAGGGTTGGGTCGATGGCCTATAGACATCATGATGCGGCTGAGGCGGCATCGCCAATCCTCCGCACCGCCTCCGTTGCAAACGCGCTCGTGAAAAACACACATTCAGGCCCCGTTTACACTGATACAGCTTAGTTTAAAATGGCATTTTAGAACGAAAATGATCCACATCCACACTGGCGTCTCACCAAGCATTTCTGAACAGCCCTCCGCCTGCTGAAAACACACATCACGTGAACAGCCACAGCCCCACACACACACTGTCATGCGCTCGTCTGAGCTCCAGAGAAGTGTACAGACTCTATATTTTATACAGTCATTGGTACGGACAGTTTATCAAGGATGTAGCGCTGGATTGCGTCTCACTATAAGTTAGTTGTTAAACGTGATATTTAATTAATCTTGTCTCTATCTAACGACTCTTCAGTCTTTTGATTCTCTCAGGTAACGTGCCACAGCGTCAGTACACTGCTTCAGTCTTTCGCTTTCACGCTTGTACTAAGTAATTTTTGTGAAAACCTCAGATACTGTTGGTTAGTTCCTGTTGGTTGTGCAGCTTTTTTACCAAGCAAGTGTGTGGACGCCATAACAGCACAGTTCACTCTGCCTAGTCATGCCAGATCGAGTCCCGCGGAAAAAAGTGATTGACAGGTTTTAATTTGTGTGTAACTTTATTTATTTATTTATTTATTTATTTATTTATTTATTTATTTATGATTGGTTATGAGTAAATCAAAGGCCATGCTGGTCAGGTAGTTGATTTAGTTATGAATTTATTAATTATTCATAAATAATTAATTCACCTTCCCCTATGACGACGATGCCATGGTCCATCACATTTGTTTCACATTAGCCATCGTACGATGCCAAATTGGTCAACATAGCCCAACCCTAAACTCTATACCAGGGAGTACTGAATTAAACAAAAAATAAATGCCATTTGTAAGCTTTGCAATAGACATAGTTCTCTGGTTAATCACACTGTGCAGTTTTAGTGAATTGGAATTGATAGAAAATAAATTGGAATTCGAATTTTAATTTGTCTGCCAACTTGATCAAGTTGTCAATATAATGTGGCACACATACTAATACAAACTATTGCAATATATCATAATATTTATTGTATCGCGATATATCGTATCGTGACCCATGGATCACGATATATATCGTATCATGAGGCCCTTGCCAATACACAGCCCTAGTGGATATATATATATATATATCAATCAGATAAAATAATGTGCGGGCAGGTAACATTTTAGCTGATCCGCGCATCTCTATTGCACATACACTACGGCCAATTTAGCTTACCCAATCCCCCTCTAGCGCATGTGTTTGGATTGTGGGGGAAACCAGAGCACCCAGAGGAAACCCATGCCAACACGGGGAGAACATGCAAACTCCACACAGAAACGCCAACTGACCCAGCCGAGGCTTGAACCAGTGATCTTCTTGCTGGGAGGCAAACGTGCTACCCACTGCGCCACCGTGCAGCCTCTTGTTTTCAACATAACGTTAAGTTTTAAAAACTATAATAAGTGTCGTGGAGAACTATTAAACAAATGTTATTGTAAGGAAGGTAATTAAACCATATTTGTAAATAGAGTTTAAAATGCTACTATTGTCAATAGTTCTATTGAGATAGATGACTGGTGATTGGACACAGGTGATTGGAAGACCTACAACCAGGCCCGGATTAAGAATTCAAAGGCCCCTGGGTACATTGAACACTGAAAACTGAACTGACACTTTTCAATTCACCATAAACTTCCATGTGAAGCTGCTTTGACACAATCTACATTGTATAAGCGCTATACAAATAAAGATGAATTGAATTGAATTGAACACATTGTCATATTGGGCCCCCTACCCGGCCGCACCCTTATAGTTAAGAATAATGTAATATTTTTTTTAATAAAATGAATCTATAATGTACTGCCCGCATTTTTTAATAAATGATATACAGTACATATATTTAAAGTCTACAGAGATTTTACTTATTTTAAAAAGATTTAAAGCACACTTTGATAAAAAAATACTAATAAAATTAGTGAATATTAATGTTTTTAGTGTACTTGTTTAAGTTCACTGAAGCAGTACTAAAATATATATTTTAACGGATATTCGTTGTAAATACAAATTAGTTATATTACGATGTCGTTAACATTTAACACCAGGTGGAAAATAACTGTTTATAGAATATTTTAACTCACTATTTAGATGCTGTTTATACACATATGAAATAAGCTAAACCTTATTAAAGACCCGCGAGCCACGTGTGACTTTATATCACATTTTCATTATTTTCATTTTTAAACAAAAACATTTCCTTTCTATTAAAAATAAATGTATTTCCAATCTGATATGTAAAGGAGGAAAAAGAAGAACGAGTTCATCAGACGCTGGATTCGAACTGATGATCGATCGCGTCAAAACATGTTGCTATGCGCTTTACGAGCTACGCCACTCACACTGCTATCAACTGTGTTCTTTAGGTATGTTGTCTCTGTCAATAAAATAGTGATGGGCGGAAATCACTTAAATAACTTATTCCAACGAGGTGCACTATTTGCACTTAGCCTAAATAGACACTCCAAAATTGGCATTTTTTCCCCAAGCGCGAACGGGCCCCTGGGCCTGTGCCCATAATGCCCGTTGGTTAATCCGGCCCTGCCAACAACACAATATTTCAGTAAATGTAAGACTTTTAAATCAACACAATGATTTTGATTTAAGAGTAACAAAACCGTTTTTTCAGTGTTGACTAACTGTTCACTTTAAGACTGACAGTGTGTGCTAGCAAAATAAAACATACATTTTGATTTAATGTGGACTTTAAAGAAATTAAAGTGAGTGCAAATATGTAAGAAGACATGTCAGTCTATTCTGAGGCCCCGTTTACACTAGTACGTTTTAGTTTTAAAACGACGTTCTAGAATGAAAACGATCCGCGTCCACACTAGTGTTTCACCCAGTGTTTCTGAACAGCTCTCCATCTACATTAAAACGGTGAAAACGCACATCACGTGACCACACACACACACACACACACACACACACACACACACACTCTCTCTCTCTCTCTAGCATGCACTGCAGCGTGCTTTAAGCACATACCCATATAAGAGCTGGATCTAATCTCACTATATTTGTTAAACGTGATATTAACTTCATCTTGTTGTCTTTATCTAATTACATATTCCTGACTTTGGTCTTTTGAATCTCTTATTGTTCTCAGGTTACGTGTTTTGGCTGAGCGTAAAGATAAGTTAGGTTAATATCTTAATTAATGTAACCGCAGACACTGATTCTGCACATCTGACTGATTGCTTGCCTTTATTTTCTGTATTGTATAAATTTATTGTGCGTTATACTTTTATAATGGCCATTATTAATTATTAAAACTGATAATCAATGTAAGAGAGGGTATGTTTCGTATTTTCAATGATAATGAAAGGAGGCAGTAATGTCATAGTTTCCCTTTTGTTATAAATATGCATGAAGATGACGCTCATATTATGCAGCTACACGACGCCTCAACATTTTTTGATGTCTGTTAAGTTGCTAATATCAAAATAAAAATAGGCTGTTCCTTATGTCATGTTTTCATTTTATTGTTAAGAAAGTGAAACAGCATAGCCAGGGTGATGTGAATGACTGTATAAAGTACACACTCGGGAGTTTGTTTTCCATATCAAACTGCGAAGTGTGAACTTACAAGGAGAGGATGAAGACTGAACTGTGTGTAGGCTACTTAATATTGAGGAAAAGCCCCAATCAGAGAGGCGAATGTCTGCAGCCCCGCCTCCGTTTTCAGATGTGTCTGTTTTCCCCCATCTACACTGAGACGGAGCAGCAGCGTTTTAGAATGAAAACGGCCTCTCCAGGGTTTCCAAAACACTCCGTTTTTGGGGCCTATGCATTTTAAATCTATAACGTATTAATGTAAACGGGGCCTGAGTGGGCAGAAAAATAATCAAAGATTTTCTGATCACCTTTCAAGCACAAGCTCTATACACACATTTAAGAAGAATTTGAATCTGAAATGTTTTTCTTAGTCAAGTTCATATTGATTTAAAGGTTCAGGACACCCTGGAGTACTTTTTTTAACGTGTGTGTGTATGTGTGTGTGTGTGTGTGTGTGTGTTGAGCATCAGTTTAGACAGCATTAGCACCTGTCAGCTTTAATTGTGGGGAAAACTGCATTTAGAGCTTTTGTCAGCTAATTTCATCTTCCGGGTTTAAAATGATTTTTGGGGTGGATCAAAATCAGTGATGTAGAGCGAATCTGCTAGTGAAGCGATGACACGTCAGTTTCTCATTATTATTCATAGCGGAGTTTTCTTATCCTATGAGAAGAACCTGCTTCTTAATTATTCATGAGAGCACGTGTTTTCTGAAGGCAAAGCAGACCTGCGAAGCTGTGACTCAATGACTGGGTGAGATCGTGTCCGCACGGCACGGGTTGTATGTGTTTGTTTCCATGATCCATGGGATTTGTTGCATGTTTTTCTCCGCAATTCTGTCAGGGTCGATACAGCTGAGCTGTGTGCAGCAAGCATTTTTGTCGGGAGAGCTTTACAAAATTGGAGAATGGTGGACTTTCTTTTATCTGTTGAGTTTGTTCCCATTCAGACACATGGCCTACATCCGTGCTGCTGTGTTCGCACATGTTTGAAATCCTCCAGATTACCGGCAGGGTTAATGATTGGATTAGACAGGGCAAGAGACCTGCTGCACTGCTATCCACTGTGTCTGCATTCAGACCCGGGGATTCAGGAGGAGAGAAGTCCTCCTCATTGATAGTGTTTATATAAACACGATTTTCTTTATAATGATATAAATTGTGGTTGTGTGTATATGAAATTACAAATAACAAATGTAGCAGGGCATTAAATTACTGTTTATTTCTTTGCATTTTAACTTTGTAAACTAAAAAATCATGCGTCTCCTCACGGTTTGTCTCATTTTGTTAGCTGACTGACAGCAGTTGTTTGCTCCACTCTTTTTCCCCTGCTTTGTTGGCCACACCCACTCCTCCCTCTGCCCATCTCGGAGCATTTTTTGAAACAATTCTGAGGTAGACTTGAACAGAAAGAGGGGGGTCTATGACCCTTTAAGAATAATCAGATGATATTAGCACTGGAAAACAAGACTGAATTGAATCTGAAGTGAATTTGTGCAGTCTATACAAAGATGTATTGTTATTATTAAATAATTATATTATTAATAAAACCAAAATAAAATCATGAATATGTGTTTTATATTCTTATATTGTAGTATTACAGTTAATACTGTATACCTGGAATCAGTACGAGCTCATTATAAGTTGAAATGTAAATATGTTTGAATAGAAAATAAATGTTTTGCAGACATGCAATGCTTTATATTATAGATTTATTACACTTTTATATGGATATTATTGATACACAGAATATTTCCAGATTGCAACACTGGCATTCTGGTGACAATTATTGTATAGCTGTAAA
Organism: Danio tinwini; assembly: GCA_903798205.1. NCBI lineage: Eukaryota > Metazoa > Chordata > Actinopteri > Cypriniformes > Danionidae > Danio > Danio tinwini. The sequence continues at coordinate 513,293 of CAIGQZ010032336.1, forward strand.
AAGCTTTTTACAAATAAGCATGAATTTAAATGATATTTTGGTTTCTCCATTCAACATAATCCCTAAACAATGCATGTGAACATGTACATTCATATAATATGTATTTTGGATTTTTAAGGCTCGTTCTACTTCATACATGACTGTTGCAAACAGGAAACAGCATGACTGTGCGATATTACACAATACTGTAACTGTAAAATATAACATAACACACATATTTCATCAGACGTCTCATGTCTGACTTTAACACTTCCATTACTTAGAGAAACGGGTTCTGTGATGCTTCTTAATCTGCTTTTCACAACATTTTACAGACACTTCACCAATTGAACACTGTTTACAATTTACTAGGGAAACGAAAATAAACATAAATAAATTAATATACACTTTTTGTCCATAACAAGAAAAAAGCACAATCCATGGAGTTTTAGAAATGCATTAAATTAAATTTTGTATTCATTTTACTTGTATTACATATTTGCTTTAGTTTCATGCATTTTTAGCACCTTTCAGTCCTTCTGTAATTTGAAGTGAGCGATTATTTTTATAATTATGCTATTTAAGCAAGTGATTTTGCTTGATTATCTTAAGAATTTTTAGATATTACTACTGAAAATCACAATGTAAGGGATTTTTTGTGGATTGCTGCAAATGTTTGCTATACACTCACTGGCCACTTTATTAGGTACACCTGTCCAACTGCTGTAATCAGACAATCACATGGCAGCAGCTCAATGCATTTAGACATGTTCAAGACGATCTGCTGCAGGACAAAGCGAGCATCAGAATGGGAAAGAAAGGGGATTTAAGAGACTCTGAACGTGGCATGGTTGTTGCTGCCAGACGGGCTGCTCTGAGTATTTCAGAAACTGCTGATCTACTGGGATTTTCACGCACAACCATCACTAGGGTTTACAGAGAATGGTCCGACAAAGAGGAAATATCCAGTGAGCGGCAGTTCTGTGGGCACAAATGCCTTGTTAATGCCAGAGGTCAGAGGAGAATGGCCAGACTGGTTCTAGCTGATAGAAAGGCAACAGTAACTCAAATAAGCACTCGTTACAACCGAGGTCTGCAGAAGAGCATCTCTGAACACACAACACGTCCAACCTTGAGGCGGATGGGCTACAGCAGCAGAAGACCACATCGGGTGCCACTCCTGTCAGCTAAAAACAGGAAACTGAGGCTACAATTCACACAGGCTCACCAAAACTGGACAATAGAAGATTGGAGAAACGTTGCCTGGTCTGATGAGTCACATTCGGATGATCGGCTCAGAAATTGGCCTCAGCAACAAGAAAGCATGGATCCAACCTGCCTTGTATCAGCAGTTCAGGCTGGTGATGGTGGTGTAATGGTGTGGGGGATATTTTCTTTGGGTCCATTAGTACCAATTGAGCATGGTGTCAACGCCACAGCCTACCTGAGTATTGTTGCTGACCATGTCCATCCCTTTATGACCCCAGTGTCTCCATCTTCTGATGGCTATTTCCAGCAGGATAACGCACCATGTCATAAAGCATCAATCATCTCAGACTGGTTTCTTGAACATGATGATGAGTTCACTGTATTTAAATGGCCTCCACAGTCACCAGATCTCAATCCAATACAGCACCTTTGGGATGTGGTGGAACGGGAGATTGGCATCATGGATGTGCAGCCGACAAATCTGCAGCAACTGTGTGATGCTATCATGTCAATATGGAGCAAAATCTCTGAGGAATATTTCCAGTACCTTGTTAAATCTCTGACATGAAGGATTAAGGCAGTTCTGAAAGCAAAAGGGGGTCCGACCCGGTAATAGTAAGTGTACCTAATAAAGTGGCTGGTGAGTGTGCATCTGTGTATATTTGCGTGTATACTTCATTAAGATAAAGAGGTATTAATACATCTATTTATTGTCATTTATATTTTTGGTGAGATCATTGATATACACGTTGAAAAAATGCTTTTCTTACCTGTAGTTTTTGTCTTGCTTTTAGTACAAATATCTAAAAATTCAGAAGTCAAGAAACATTTTATAAATTGTAGTCTTGTCTTCAGAAATAATGAGTCAAAATGAAGTGAGTTTTACTTAAAACAAGCTAAATAATCGGAGAATGGGGTAAAACATTTTTATTTGAAGTAAGTGTTTTTGCATGGGCAGCACGGGAATTGGGTAAGCTAAATTGTCCCTAGTGAATGAGTGTGTGTATGGGTGTTTCCCAGTACTGGGTTGCATATACCGGATAAGTTGGCGGTTCAATAAAGGGACTAAGCCAGGGATGGGCAAACTTGATCCTGGAGGGCCGGTGTCCCTGCAGACTTTTGCTCCAACACAAGTCAAACCCACCTGAACACACTAATCAGTGTCTTCAAGATCACTAGAAAGCTGCAGGCAGGTGTGTTTGATTAGGGTTGGAGCAAAAGTCTGCAGGGACACCAGGATCAAGTTTGCCCATCCCTGGACTACGTCGAAAAGAAAATGAATGAATGAAGTTTTTTTGCTAATCCCATTGTCAGATTATTTAGCTTGTTTTAAGGGGAAACCCAGATCATTTTGACTCATTCTTCTGAAAACAAGACTATATATTTTTTAATGTTTCTTGATTTATTTATATTTTTTACAGAAATAATTAAACTCAAAAAGAAAAGCATGTTTTTCAAGTGCATGCTGAATAATTTTGCTGTATCTTTGTATTATTAGATGAATTACAGTTCATATATATTTATATATTAGTGGTGGGCCGTTATTGATGCGAGACTCTTATCAGGCGATAAAAAAAAATAATCGCCGTTAATCTTTTCTCAAAGTTGGGTTGTGAGCTGGGTCTATTCTACACAAGCTATGATGACTTTCACCTTGATATTTGAGGGCGGATGTATACCTGGCCGAATTGCACTGTAGGGAGCGAGAATGAGTCTTCGAACCTGTGTGTATTCCTACTGTGAAATGAGCACATCAAACGTGACGTGCTAACATGGATGCAGTTCACTAGAGTGAGTCTGATTAATGTGAGCTCCACATCTGACTATCAGGCACCTGTAGAGTTTGTGTTCCAGTAAAATATACAGAGATAAAATGGATGATGGTGAATGAAAGTCAAACTGGTGAGCGTCTGACAAAAAAAGTGCCCTTCTGAATCAAATCAGCAGGATGCCCTTCTGGATCTTTCACTTACTTCGAAGACACGACTGACTACACTTACATGGACATCTGTAGTCTAGTTATTCACCTTAATAGACAATAATATAATGAAGGTGTTTACGTCAAGTGCTTTAATGTAAGAGTTTCCTGTCATTTTGGGTGACTTTAACTGCAGATTGGCAGTTTCACCTTCACTCATGAACATTTCATTCATGCCCCCGTCACAAACTGGGGTATTAGACACAAATAAGGAGTAAGGACTGGTGAGAGTGTTCTGGAGTTTAATAACGCACGCCAAAACTTCCTCATTTTGCGATTTTAGTTTAATCTTGGTGTTTCCTTCAATAACTCCACTAATATCTGCATACTCTACGTCTTCATTCATTTCTGTTTAGTTCAGTGATGACTTTAGTCAGATTAAGGTCATCAGAAATGGCTGTTTGGAGCTTATGCAGGCCTACAGCTCAACATTAATGTTGAACTGAATAAACAGTGAGTAAACACAAGCACATCTTATTGAACATCACTAGTTTTCATCACCAATTATCACAGTAGAACAGTTCCTCAAGCAGTTTGTGATGCATTTTGGAAACAGGAGATGAGCCCCTGGTCTAATGCACCGCCTGGCCTGAGAAACCCGTTCTCAAAGACTTACTTTAGTCATTATTTGGGCAGCACACATATTCTGAATGCCTTCAGCAGAATTCAAATGAGCCATTTTAATCTAGATTAATTACAAGATTACAGTCAGAGTCATCTAGATTAAACAATGTATCTATGCCCACCCATAATATTATATTAATTATTAATATATATAATTTTTTTATATGCACTGAGGTGTGGTTTACACTCAAAAAAGATTTAGACTTTTGCATGTGTATGTTTTGGTTGAACTCTGAAAAAAATATGAAATAAGCCCTTTTTTGGGTGCAGATATTTATTTATTTTTAATTACTACAAATGCAAACATGAAAACAGCAGAAGAGCAGCAGTTGTGTGAGATCCTGGCTCTTCATTTAGACTGAACACGTGTTGATGTCAGGTTTCTTTGTGTGTGACGTTCCTCTCAGACTGCAGGAATCTGTCCATTGTGAATGTAGTGCGTGTGATCGGGCATTAAGGGTAGATGCACATACTCCGGCAGGCTGGAGGGAGTGTGTGTGTCTGTGTTTCCTCTCCACAGAGCGGTACCTTCATCAGC
>CAIGQZ010032336.1:537733-563895 GCA_903798205.1 Danio tinwini
ACACACACACACACACACACACACACACACACACACACACACACACAGCTATATTCATCAACAGAACTGCATATGATCATAAAGAGAGTGTTCATTCACGGATCATGTGCAAATACTAATCATACAGTGCTGATGAATGATTCACAAAAATAAAATAACAGGCAGACATTAATAAAAAATAAAATAGCTGAATAAATAAGGTTCTGTATGTCTAATTATAAAATTATTATTAATGACCTCAGTTACATAATCCTTTTAACAAGCAAACAAAACAATAATAAAAAAATAAAACAAAAAAGGCATAAAATATCATAAAATAAAACAGCTAGACAAATAAAGTAAACAGGTTTCCAGTATTACCAAGATAAAATCAAAAATAATGAAGCAACTTATATCATCTATAAAGAGAATTGTGATTAATAATAATAAAAACAATAATAATGAGTTTCTATTATTACCTTGAGGTCGGTGGTGTTGATGGTTTCCTTCAGTGAAGGCTGTCTGATGGGCATGTAGGAAACTTCATAACCCTGAATGAGTCCTCCAGCCTCTCTGACCTCCAGAGCCTTCACAAACACACAGATCTTGAATACAACATTAATAAACACACACATATGTACTGTGTTTTTACCTTCCAGAGAAGCAGCAGCTGCTGAGGGCTGGAGTTTACATCTGAAAACACATAATAACTGAGAGCCGGAGATGCAGACGGACCTGAAAAACACACACACACACGCACACGCACACGCACACACACACACAAACACATGCACACACAAACACACACACATGCACACACAAACATTTTTAAAAGTCATTAAAAATCTCTTTGGCATTGTCATGCATTTCTGCCTGATGACATTAATCACTTAGCATTCCTGTAACTATAAATTATCTTATTTTTTTATTATAAATTTTTGATAAGGTTTTAATAAACTTTATTTTATACAGCGCCTTTAAAAAAAAAAGCAGCATCTCAACATGTTTTAATTTAATTTTGTTTTTTTTTTATGCCCACAACAGTCTTTTTAAAGCTTTCTTCAAACAGAAACAGACAGCGAACAGCTTATCTCATCATCTTCCGCTTATCTGGGTCACGATGCAGCAGTCTCAGCAGACTTCCCTCTCCCAGACACTCCTCCAGGGATAGTCTGAGGTGTTCCCAGACAAGCTGAGAGACATACAGCAGTTCCACCAGTGTGTCCTAGGTCTCCCTGAGGCCTTCTCCCAGTGGGACAAGCCTAGAACACCTTCCTTGGCAGGGTCCTGGAGGCATCTGAAACAGATGCCCAAGCTACTAAACTGGCTTCTCTGGATGTGGAGAAGCAGCGGCTCTACTCTGAGCTCCTGCCGGGTGATAGAGTTCCTCACCCTATCTATAAGGGTGCGCCCTGCCATCATGAAGAGGAAACTCATTTCAGCTGCTTGTATCCAGGATCTTATCCTTTCAGTCGTGACCCAAAGCTCATGCCCACAGGTGAGAGTAGGAACAAAGACTGACCGCTTGCTTTTTGGCTCAGCTCTTTCTTTACCACAATGGACCGGTACATTGACCGCATTACTGCTGAACCGATTCGCCTGTCAGTCTCACTGTCCATCCTTCCCTCACTCCTGAACAAAACACCAATATACTGGAACTCCTCCACCTAGGGTAAGGACTTTCCTCTAACCTGGAGATGGCAGGTCACCTTTTTCAAGTCGAGCCCATTGGCCTTGGACTTAGAGGTGCTGATTCTCCTCTCCAGTACCCTGGCATACTCTTCCAGGGAGGCTGAGGAGTGTGTGTGATCACCCAATTAAACACACCCTCCAGTCCCCCTTTTTAAAAATGACAACCACCACCCTAGCTGCCCAGTGCAGAGGTGCTGTCCCCGACCTCCATGTCAGCTGGGACAGCTCCACAATATCCAGAGACTTAAGGTACAGGGGCTGTATCTCCATCAGTGACTTAAGTTTGGGTGACAGGTGAGTCCACCCCTGCATCCCAGTCTCTGCTTTCTCAATGGAGAACCAGTCAGGGGGGTTGAGGAGATTCTCAAAGCATTCCTTCCACTGTCTGACAACATCCCCAGTTGAGGTCAACAGCTTGCCTCCTCTGCAGTAAACAGTGTTAGTTTTAGTGATGGTTACCAGAATCTCTTCGAGGCTGACCCGTTAATTCCCAGCTCAGCCCCATGTGCCGGAGTTTCCCAGGTGAACGAGAGCGTCAGGGCTGATGTCTCACTGTAGTTTATGCCTACGGGCTGAACACCAGTGTGGTACCCAGCCTTCTGCGAGTCCTTGTGAGAGTGCTGGAATGTGCTCAGACTGAGGACTCCGTTGTTCTACTGAAGGACTTCAACACTCACATGGGTAATGACAGTGATACCTGAAGAGGTGTTATTGGGAGGAACCTGATCTGAACCCAAGTGGTGTTCTGTTGTTGTGCTAATCACAGTTTGTCCAAAACAAACACCATGTTTGAGGATGAGGGTGTCCTTCAGTGCACATGGCACCAGGACACTCTAAGCCGGAGGTCGACGATTGACTTTGTGGTTGTTTCATCTGATCTCCGGACATATGGACACTCATGTTAAGAAAGGGGCAGACCTGTCCACTGATCAACACCCTCTGGCAGAGGAGGAGGCTGGACAGACCTGGTAGAGCCAAACATATTGTGAGGGTCCTTTGAGAACGTCTGGCAGAACCACATGTCAGACAGATTTTCAGCTCTCTCTTTCGGAGGAAACAAAACAGGTTTTGCTAATTCTAATGTTATTTTACTTATTTATTTTATTCTATTTTACATACTAGATATTTTACCAGAGAACCTAAAAATAATTTATACAGAATGTTCCCTCATGATTATATTTATATATTTAGTTTGGAACCATAAAATAATGTTCCCACAACAATAATGTAACGTTCCCAGAACATTGCAGAGTGGTTATTGAACAATAACCTTAAAAACATATAAAGTTCTGTGTTTGCTGCGTTCATACAGCAGCACACACACATGTTAGTAGTCTTTATATTACAGAAAGAGTCACTGAGAAAGGAATGATGAGGTAAAATGTGACTATACTGCAGTAAACTCACGTTTTTCGGCCGTCTTAACTCGCATTTCGTCGCTCCAGTCGCTCCAGCGGCCGAATCCGTAAAAACAGGAGACACTCAGATCATACACACTGAAAAACTGCAGACCCCTGAGCACACACACACACTCGGCAGAGACGCTGAAGCCTGCAGTCTGACACACACACATGGTAAACTCAAGGTTGTGCATTATTTAATAACAAAAAAATCTATGTAAATGCTGTAATGTGTTTTAACTTTGGTTGCAATCATTGATTATGAAAGATATAAATGCATTACAATATACATAGTTATGATGCATTGTGTGCGAAGACTAAGACTCATTTAACATGAACCTAAATTCAAATAATAAAATAAGTCAAATAAATAAGACAACAACAACAAAAAAGTGGAAAAAAAAAGAAATATCTGGCATTTCCAACATGTGTCCATAACTGTTTTAACTTCAGGGCTAATAATATTAATAAAACAAATAAAATAATAATTATTTAAACAAAAACAAATTTAATGAATTAATTAATTAATTAATAATAAATGCATTTTAAAACCAACCGAAATTGTACAAAAAATAAAATAAACAAAATAACAAACTAATAAAGAGTTCAATTAAATAATAACAAAAAAAAAAAATAAAAATTAATAATCAAATGCAATAAAATAAAACTGCACAACTAAAATATATTTTCAATAATTATCCAGTATTTCCAACCTCCGTCCAGGCTTCAGTGTTGAGCAGTTTATATCGTATTCTGCATTCAGAGACTGATTTCCCGCTGCTGCAGCTTACAGAGACTGACGCTTCACTGACGCTTACAGACGTGATATTCGGTCGAGGAGCCTGAACTACAGAAAACAGAAATATAAACAGTTACAATCTGAAATATTAGCACTCCTGTATATTTTTCCTTAATTTCTCTATAATAGAAAGAAGATTTTTTTCATGATAGTTTTAATTCATCTCTAATAACTGATGTCTTTTCTCTTTGTCATGATGACAGCACATAATATTAGACTAGATATTCTTCAAGACACTAGTATTCAGCTTAAAGTGACATTTAAAGGCTTAACTAGGGTAATTAGGGTAAAGTTAGGGTAATTAGGCAAGTCATTGTATAACAGTGGTTTGTTCTGGAGACAATCCAACACTAATATTGCTGAAGGGGGCTAATAATATTGACCTTAAAATGGCTTTAAAACTATTAAGAACTGCTTTTATTCTAGCTGAAATAAAACAAATAAAACTTTCTCCAGAAGAAAAAATATTAGAGGAAAAACTGTGATCAATTCCTGAATCTGTTCAACATCATCTGGAAAAAAATTGATATAATAAATAAATAAATGACAGGAGGGCGAACCACTTTGACTTTTGTCTGTATATTCAGTCTGTCATATTCATCATCATAAATAAATAATAAAGCCATAATCCACCTATATCCTCCATGAGCACTGGGTAGGGGTCAGAGAACGTCTCCTTCTGGCTCAACAAATCCTTGGTTTTAATAATTAAAGAGAAACTGGAGAGCACATTTAATATGGACGGACAGTCGGCCACGTCTTCAGCTCTGAAAAACACAAGCCACACATGCACACGAACATAATAAATGTAATAAATATATAAATGTGTTTGTTTTATGACATGTCTTGTATTTCCAGCCTGTGCCTGGCTAATAATCTGGACAGATCTGAAGACATGCAAAGTATTAATTATAGTAATATTTCTAAATGTTTAATGATTATTAAATCCTTTTACTTAAGCATTATGGCTCAGGGGTTAGCACTGTCGTCTCACAGCAAGAAGGTCTCTGGTTCGAGTCCCGGCTGGGTCAGTTGGTGTTTCTGTGTGGAGTTTGCATGTTCTCCCCGTGTTGGCGTGGGTTTCCTCCACAGTCCAAACACATGCGTTATATGGGGAATTGATCAACTAAATTGGCCATAGTGTATGAGTGTGTGTGAATAAGTGTGTATGGGTGTTTCCCAGTACTGGGTTGCGGCTGGAAGCGCATCCGCTGTGTAAAACATATGCTGGAATAGTTGGCGGTTCATTCCGCTGTGGCGATCCCTGTTGAATAAAGGGACTAAGCAGAAAATGAACAAATGAATGAATTTAAATTATATTACATCTCAAATATATTAAAAATTTGCATAGGCTAATAATTTTATACAAAACTGGAGATATATGACTTATTAATTATTATATTATTACAAGATATCACATTAAATTAAATTTTTTTTTTTTTGCATTTTAATTTGCTTTTGCTTCAGGACTAATAATCTAGACCAAATTGGAGATATGAGACTTATTAATTATAATATTCCTAAGCGTAAAATAATAAAAAATAAAAAATAATAAAAAATTTAATAAATGCAAAATGTATTTTTTAATTTGCATTTCAATTTATAATATAAAATTAAATAAAAAACAACTAAAATTTAATGAAATAATATAACTCAAATGTATTTCCAATTTACACAATTAAATTATATATTATAAAATTGTATAATTAAATATATAATTAAATATATATATTATAAAATTAAAATAATAACAAATTAAATGTAAATTGTATTATTTTATTAGCATTTCATTCACTCATTCATTCATTTTCTTTTCGGCTTAGTCGATTTTATTAATTAGGGGTCGCCACAGCAGAATGAACCGCCAACCATCACTGGGAAACATCCATAGACACAATTCAATTCAATTCACCTTTATTTGTATAGCGCTTTTACAATGTAGATTGTGTCAAAGCAGCTTCACATAGAAGATTATAGTGAATGTAAACAGTGTCAGTTCAGTTTTCAGTGTTTAAGATCAGTTCAGTTTAGTTCAGGTCAGTGTGGGTTAATAATCACTACTGAGAGTCCAAACACTGAAGAGCAAACCCATCGATGTGCAGCTCTACAGATCCTGAACCATGCAAGCCAGTGGCGACAGCGGCGAGGAAAAAACTTCACCAATTGGCGGAAACCCACTCATTTAGAAACATACACTACGGACAATTTAGCTTACCCAATTTACTTGTACTGCATGTGTTTGGACTGTGGGGGAATCCGGAGCACCCGGAGGAAACCCACGCCAACATGAGGAGAACGTGCAAACTCCACACAGAAATACCAACTGACCCAGCTGAGGCTCAAACTAGCAACCTTTTTGCTGTGAGGCGATTGTGCTACCCACTGCGCCACCGTGCTGCCAATTTGCATTTAAATTTATAATATATAAAGTAAAAAAAATATATATTAAATAAAATAACTCAAATGTTTTTTTCAATTTACAAAAAAAATTACAAATAAATAAATTATTTTTTTTATTAAATTAAATTAAAAATAAAATAACAATAAAATAAATCACAACTCAAATGTATTTCTAATTTGCATTTCAATTTAAAATAAACTTGCATAAAAAATAAAAATAAAGAAAAAACTAAAATCTCTTTCATTCTGATAGAATCGTCACCAGCTCTGATAAAACACACACCACACGTTCACAAGCTGGAGATGAATCACGTTGCTGAGGAACAGCAGTGTTGATGTGTGTATATATGTGTGCATGTGTGTGTGTGTGTGTGTGTGTGTGTGTGTTTACTGGCTGAAAATAAAGCTGCTGCTGATCTCAGATCTGCTGTCTCTAATCTGTGCCCATCTGCAGGTCAGTGAGCTCTCCTGGAACAGAAAGTGACACGTGGTGTTCATGAAGTTCTCTAGGGGAAGATAGAGATAGTTTAGAGTTTAATGCTTCATATCAGCTTCAACAGACAACATTTACAAACATACTGTCACTCTTAAGAGTTTAATAAGAGTTTTATTTTAACAGTCTAGGCCAGGAGTCACCAAACTTGTTCCTGGAGGGCCGGTGTCCTTCAGATTTTAGCTCCAACCCTAATTAAACACACCTGAACAAGCTAATCAAGGTCTTACTAGGTATACTTGAAACACCCAGGCAGGTGTGTTAAAGCAAGTTGGAGCTAAACCCTGCAGGGACACCGGCCCTCCGGGACCGTGATTGGTGACCCCTGGTCTAGGCGTTAAGTCTAAATCTGAAGTGAAAAGATCAGATTTCATGCAGTTTGGGCTGTTCACACTGTCAAGACCTGAGTCACATATGGGCGAAAAGATTAGATTCGGGCCACATTTGCCTGCAGTGTGAACGTAGCCTTAAGCTCATCGCACAAAAGCATTAAGGCCATGTCTAAATCCACTTTTGCTATTTTAAGGATGGATAAATCTGCTCCGACGCCTGGTCTAACAGGGTTGTGCTTATTCCCTAATGAGTTCTGGGTATGTTTTGAGCATAACCTGCATTAAACCAATCAGAGTCTCGTTTCTCATTCCCTTTAAGAGTCAGTTGTGTCGCTCCATGGCTCATTCGCTATTTATATGGCGAGAGTGTAAAAACTGAAGGCTTCACTAGTGAGAAAACAGTTAAACAGAGCATCTGCAGCGCGAGGATAAAGAACGAGCCTCCTCCATTCAGCCTCTTTACTTTTACTCTTTACTTTACTCCTTTACTCTGGTGGAGTAAGGAAACGGTGGAAACTCACTCCACTGAACACATCCATTAGCCCACATATTTAATCTCCTTTATTAAGCACAAAGATTTGTGTCTAAACTCTTTCTAAATTCAGTTCTAATCTCCAGCAGAGGAATAAATGAACAATAATAATGAAGTGTGCTCAAACAACTGAGTTATATCCAAACACACGTCCTGTTCTTATGCCCCATATGGTGATGCAGACGTCTCCAAAACCCCACAGCTGGACAAATCTACACTTGTGTTTATTAAAACAGATATAAATCTGCAGATAATCAATAATCCTGCTAATAATAATAACATTATACAGATACAGATGGTCATGAATAAACTGAAAAAGCCCCCCGAGGTGAAGAAGGCACGGAGGCAGTGGTGTTTATATTGATGTAGAAAGTCGTCATTTCTGGATCATTTTAAGCCTTTAATTGTGTTCATCTGTAAAGATATTTGTGTGTTACTGATCATCCTGTGTGTATTCAGCAGTGTGTAAGTGTTTAGACCTGCATAGGCGCATAACTAACGTTTCCTCTGCTGGAATTTTTAGTTGGTCAATGGCACTGTTGGCCTATTTTAGTTCCTCAGAATAGCAATGCTCCAGCAATGTGCTCTAACACACCTCCTTTAGAGACCAGCACACACATGAGTCCACAGAGTGCCGCAAATGGACTTACTAATTAAACAACGTGGCGCAAAGCAGAAAAAATAGTGTTGCGTTGGTCTGAAAATAGCAACACATCGCACCAAACACGTCTTGCACCTTACTGCGCCTGGAGTATGATAGGGCCCTGGTTTTGTTTCTATTCCAAACATCTAAATGTTCTAAAAGAATATATAAGAAATTTGCCAAATTAAATCAGTTTCTTTACAACAAGCTAAATAATCTATAGCATGAACAGAATAATCGTGATATTGGTTTAAATAATATTCTCCATCGGCAGATTTTTAAGCTTGTTTTTCTTTCTCAAGTATTTTCCAAATGATGTTGAACAGATTCAGGAATTTTCACAGTATTTCCTCTAATATTTGTTCTTCTGGAGAAAGTTTTATTTGTTTTATTTTGGCTACAATAAATTTTTTTTAAATGTTTTAAAGCCATGTTAAGGTCAATATTATTAGCCCCCTTAAGCAATTTTACTTTTGGATTGTCTCCAGAACAAACCACTGTTATACAATGACTTGCCTAATTACCCTAACTTTACCCTAATTACCCTAGTTAAGCCTTTAAATGTCACTTTGAGCTGAATACTAGTGTCTTGAAGAATATCTAGTCTAATATTATGTGCTGTCATCATGGAGAAGAGAAAATAAATCTGTTCTGGCTTCAACTGTACCTAAAAATAAACAGTAATCCGTTACTTTACTTTTTTCAGTGTAATAGTAACCTAATTACAGTAATTACTCTGAATGTAAAGTCATGTTCAGTCATACCTGGAGCTGAATGAAGATCTGCTGGTGAACGCAGGCAGTCAGTGTCAGACATCACACACATGTTCTGCTGTTTCCCACAGTGCATCATGTCTGCACCGGTCACCCTCAGCTCTGGAAAATCCAATTCAAGTTTGTTTGTAGCAGGCTTTTCACATTAATTATTGTTTTAAAGCAACTTTACAAAAGGTGCACATGATTGCCTTACAACCAAAATCAGAAAAGTTAAGGTTAATAGTTACCATACAATGAACAAAAAACGGACATTATTTTTTCATATTTTGTGATTCATGTTTTCATTTTTCTCTATTTAATTCTGCTTTTCAATCACATTATGTCATGTAATGTGTGTTTATCATTCATTCATTTTCTTTTCGGCTTAGTCCCTTTATTAATCTGGGGTCGCCACAGTGGAATGAACCACCAACTTACCCAATATATGTTTTACGCAGTGGATGCCCTTCCAGCTGCAACCCATCACTGGGAAAGACCCATACACACTCATACACACTTACACACACACACACACACACACACACACACACACATTCAAACACAAACACAAACACTACGGACAATTTAGCTTGGACTGTGGGGGGATCCGGAGCACCCAGAGGAAACCCACACCAACACAGGGAGAACATGCAAACTCCACACAGAAACACACACTGACCCAACTAAGGTTCAAACCACTTGAATCATGCTCTGGCAGCCACAAGACAATGGCCCGAGTCACCACAAACCAACTATAGGTGAAGTGGAGAGACAGTGATAGAGCCAGTTCAGTGGATGGGGATGATTGGGAGGCCATGATGGGTAAGGGCTGATGGAGGGAGTTTGGCCAGGACACCGAGGTTACACCCCTACTCTTTAACTGAAGTGCCATTGGAGTTATTAATGAGCACAGAGGGTCAGGACCTCGCTTTAACGTCTCATCTGGAAGATGGCGCTCACTGACAGTATAGTGTCCCCTTCACTGTACTGGGGCATTAGGACTCACACAGACCACAGGTTAAGGGCCTCCTGCTGGTCTCACTAACACCACTTACAACAGCAACTTAGCTTTCTCCTGTGGTCTCCCATCCAGACACTGACCAGGCTTTTTTTAAACTTGTTTTTTTTTTTAAAGCGCTTTATAAATAAACTTAACTTGATTATATTGTGTGTGTTGGTGTTGTATATTGTGCTATAAGATCTGTGAGGATAATGGCTATCAGATCCTCAGTAAACAGCCATCAACACTTCCAGCCATCTCCTTCTCCACCCCGGCACTTCAGATCAGTGAAGATAATGTGCGTCAGATCTTCAGTAAACAGAGGAGACGAAAAGCACCAGGTCCAGATGGTGTTTCACCAGCCTGTCTGAAAACTTGTGCGGACCAACTGGCTCCCATTTTCACACAGATCTTCAACAGATCACTGGAACAGCGCAAAGTTCCATCCTGCTTCAAACGCTCCACCATCATCCCAATACCAAAGAAACCAAAGATCACAGGACTCAATGACTACAGACCTGTTGCCTTAACATCTGTGGCCATGAAGTCATTCGAAAGACTGGTGCTAGCTTATCTGAAGGACATCACTGGACCTTTGCTGGACCCCCTGCAGTTTGCCTATAGAGCAAACCGGTCTGTGGATGATGCAGTCAACATGGGACTGCATTATATCCTAGAACATCTGGACAAACCAGGGAACTACGCAAGGATACTGTTTGTGGACTTCAGTTCTGCCTTTAACACCATCGTCCCATCACTGCTCGAGAACAAACTGACCCAGCTGTCTGTCCCTAGCTCTGTCTGTCAATGGATCACCAGCTTTCTGACAGATAGACAACAGCTAGTCAGAATGAGCAAAATCACATCCGACAGCCGCACCATCAGCACTGGTGCCCCCCAGGGATGTGTTCTCTCCCCACTGCTCTTCTCCCTGTACACAAACGACTGCACTGCAAAAGACCCCTCCATTAAGCTCTTGAAGTTTGCGGATGACACTACTGTTATCGGCCTCATCCGGAACGGTGACGAGTCTGCATACAGACAGGAGGTGGAGCGGCTGGCTTTATGGTGCAGATACAACAACCTGGAGCTGAACACGCTCAAAACAGTGGAGATGATAGTGGACTTTAGGAGAAACCCCCCTGCACTCCCCCCACTCACCATCATGAACAGCACTGTGGCTGCAGTAGAGTCATTCAGGTTCCTGGGCACCACCATCTCTCAGGATCTGAAGTGGGACATTCACATAGACCCCATTGTAAAGAAAGCCCAGCAGAGACTGTACTTCCTTCATCAGCTGAGGAAGTTCAACCTGCCACAGGAGCTGCTCGTACAGTTCTACTCAGCTGTCATCCAATCCATCCTCTGCACTTCAATCACCGTCTGGTTCAGCTCAGCTGCCAAAACCGACCTCCGTAGACTACAGCGAATAGTCCGGACTGCTGAACGAATCACTGGCACTACCCTTCCAACACTTCAAGAACTGTACTTTTCCAGAGTGAGTAAAAGGGCTCGTAAAATCACTCTGGACGCCTCACACCCAGCACACTACCTGTTCCAACTGTTACCGTCTGGTCGGCGCTACAGAGCACCAAGCACAAAAACAGCCAGACACAGGAAAAGTTTCTTTCCTCAGGCCATCTACCTCATGAACAGTTAAATATTCCCCTACTGTGCAATAAACGTGCAATACTTTCTCATACACACTTGTACACAGCACCTTATAACCTGTATATTTACAACATATCTGTACATACAATTCAACATCCAGATCTTTTTGACTGACTGCATCTCTGTTTAATGTTTAATGTTTATTGCCTTTTCTTTTCTTGTATTTAATGTTGTGTTGTCACTCGTCACTTTATGTACACTGGAAGCTTCTGTTGCCGAAACAAATTCCGTGTGTGTGTGAAGCACACTTGGCAATAAAACTGATTCTGATAAAAACCTTGTAATTAACTGCTGCACATTTACTCTAATTTTACACACTAATTTCTCTAGATATTATCTCTTATATTATCTCAAACCACTAAAATGTCAATAAAAGTAACTTTGTTAAACTGTAGAGTTGAATTTTTAACATCAGAAGTGGACAGAGCAGAGATCAACATCCCATAATGCAATTCACCACCGCAAATAAACACAAACACACTAAATACACAAACTGTTCATTAACAGATATTAATTTTACAGTGTTTTTTATTAGTTACTAATAACGTTAATTAACTAGTAACTAATTGCTTTTAAGAGTTCAAGTTATTATATATAAACAGTTAACCAGCAGTTATATAGGTGATGCGTACATGTAAATGAAGTGGAAAACTAACACAAGATGTTCATTATTCACACACTATAATCTGTTAATGAACAGTTTCAGTATTTTGTGCTTATTTATGGTGGTGAATTGCATTATGGGATGTTGATCTCTGCTCTGTCCACGTCTGATGTTGAACATTCAACTCTACAGTTTAACAAAGTGACTTTTACTGACATTTTAGAGGTTTGAGATAATATGAGAGATACTATCTAGAGAAATGAGTCTGGAAAATAACAAAAAGTGTGCTGCAGTTTATTAGAAGGTGTTTATAGCAACACCAACACAGACAATATAGCACTGCAGACTATTACACATGTGCAGAAAACACACTTTTACACACTGATCAAGGTTAAAAGTTGTTAGAAGAAAGATGAAGAACCCATAATGCAATAAAACAGCAGAAATAAATGGGGAAAAATAAAAATATGGATCACAAACATATGGAAAAATGCTAATTTACCGATATTTTTTACAGTGTGTGCATCATTTTTTTAGTTTGTTCGTTTATTGCAAGGTCATAATCTCATGGCTATTTCACAGCAAGATCAATATTGACAAAAACATCTTACATAATACAAAATAAAATAGCAACATCTTTACAAATCAATACGAGAGCATACAAAAAACTATTATAATTTAAAATGCTCACACTTTACAGTAAGGTTTATTTAAGGTTAATTGCTCTTCAGTGTTTGGACTCTCAGCAGTGATTATTAAACCACACTGACCTGAGCTTAACTGAACTGAACTTAAACACTGAAAACTGAACTGACACTGTTTACATTCACTATAAACTTCCATGTGAAGCTGCTTTGACACAATCTACATTGTATAAGCGCTATACAAATAAAGATGAATTGAATTAAAGTATTTTCTTAACATGATAAAACAATGAACACTACATCATTTATTAATCACAGTTCAACATTTACTGATAAATTATTCATATACAAATTCAGGCTTGCAAACATCAGTTAATACACGGAGTTAACAAAATGAAGGACTTTATTTTTCTATTTACTAACGTTAAGAAACATGAATAAATACTGTAATTAATGTACTGTTCATTATTTGTTATATGTAGTAAACTAATGGACTATTATTGTAAAGCATAGGTCTGCGTTCCTGGAGCTCTGCACAGTTTTGCTCCAACCATAATCAAACACAGCTGATTAACTAATCAAGGTGTTCAAGACTACTAGAGACTATTAAGCAGGTGTGAGGTTGTTGGAGCTATGCAGAGCTGTGGCCCTCCAGGAATTAAGTTTGAGACCACTGCTGTAAAGTATGTCCTTTAAAAACATGAAATATGATTTTGACACACAATAAATAATTAAACATTCTTCCTGAAATGATATTTAAAATCATCCATCAATGTACTCTCAGTATAAAACCATGGTCTGGTTGTCTTTAAAAATACACATTCTAGCAAAATATAATTTTCATCATTATTTTCTAATAATTTAACAGTCTGTTGTCAATTATTCTGCACATATTTCACTCAATATTTCACTCAAACAAGAGAACTTACCCTGAAAGCTGAAAACCTGCTTTACATTTCCCTTTAATGCACCTGTAAATATCATAAAACCAATTAATTTTACACAGTGATTGAAGAAACTATATGTTTGTGTGTATATAATGACTAAATAATGACTAAAATGTCTTTTTAAAGACAGAAATTCACATTGCAATGTGCATTTAATTACAATGAATCTGCTTTTATGTTTACTTCATTCATTCAGCTTTTCAGCTTAATCTCTTTATTAATCTGGGGTTGCCACAGTTGAATGAACCGCCAACTTATCCAGTATATGTTTTACACAGCGGATGTCCTTTAAGCCACAACCCATCACTGGGAAACACCCATACACACTCATTCACACACATACACTACGGACAATTTAGCTGTTTTTGGACTGTGGGGGAAACCGGAGCACCCGGAAGAAACCCACGCCAACACGGGGAGAACATGCAAACTCCACACAGAAATGCCAGCTGGCCCAGCCGGGGCTCGAACAAGCGACCATCTTGCTGTGAGGCAATTGTGCTACCCACTGCGCAACCATGCTGCCCCATGTTTACTTCGCTACATTGCAATTAAATCAGAATCTAATCATGACAAACTATATATTGTTGGAAAGGTTAAAGTCTTCTGAATACACATTGTAAAGCTGTTTTTAGTCCTATAGGAGATTAAAACACATTTACTGTCATCCTACAACCATTTACGGTTACATATTTAAACCATAATATTATAATCAAAACATAAAGCAATCATGACTAACTATATATCATTTAAAAGCTTAAATAGTTTAGTTTTTATATCTGGTGGCTGATTTTTGATAGATATGACTGAGCAACTGTGAATTATTCATTTGCAACAAGAACACTTATTTTAAAGCATTACTTTGCTACAGCAAACTAAATTCAAATCAAATACCACCAAATTGCCAATACTACTTTAGAATTTGATGTCTGCATTACTAATGTATGAAAAAAATATGGTTCATATTTCCAAAACATAAACAGTGGATGCCTTTATACTGTATGCTCACCACTGTAAACTAAAAGTCACCTGGTGGTCATGTCTGGTACTGCGACCAAACTAAATCTTAATAAAAGCTCATTTATTTTGAGATACCATCTTCAAATTTGGAATATAATTTGTTCAGATATTCAGTTTAAATTTTCTGATTTGGGCTTAAATGGGTTTTGTAAAATACACATTTATGTAACATTAAAAAATACATTTATTCTTTTAGTATATTTTTAGAGTCATATAACTTTAGTTTGAACTTTTTTCTCTCCAGCTATAATCTGACATCCATCTTCTTCAAAATGAGACCAAGCCTATTTATTCTGTGCTCCAAAGTGTTGTATATTGACAATCATTTAATGTCATTTTCATGTCTCTGTTCCAAGGCGACACTTAAAGGTTTAAATCTAGAGGAAATAAAGCTGATCTGATATTAAATCAAACACAGATGATAATCATTAATGCGCTTCAAATGCAATCTTCTTCCTCAGTCTTTCTGTGTTGATTTCCAGCACAAATATCTAAACATTGCATCATCATTATATATTATTAGTATCATTGATACAACAGTACATTAATATTATTGTTTTTTTTTTTTTTTCCATTGTGGAACATGTTTGCAACACATTCTGTTTAGCAATATACCTATTTGGTTTTAGATATATTTCCTTTTTTTTTGTTATTTGTAGTTTTTTCTGTATGACCATCTCATTTATAAATGTTACAAAAAAATGTAAATGTTACAAAATTAAAATTTTAAATGCAAAATATAATAATAATAATAATTATTATTATTAATAATTATAATTATTTTAAATCTTCTTTGAATGAAGTTAAGCTTTCTGCCATATATTCATCCTAGTTAGGCACATTTTTTGAGAACATTTCTACTTGTTCTGCTTCTCCAGTAAATATATCTTATTTTAAGAACATTTAGACTATTTATTCTATTCTATTTTCTATTTAATTAAGCTCTATATTTTTTGTTTTACCAATAACCCATCCAAACACAAGCCTTTTTAAATATATATTAATGTACATCATTAATAAAAAAGTAATTTAATAGTATTGCTATTTATTTTTTACTTTCTATATTAAAAAAGTTTACAACATTCTGTTTAATAATATTTCATATATTCCTTTTTTGTTGTTTGTCAAATTTCTGCTTATTTTATGTTATTAATCAATTTGTGACATTTTTTATAAAAAAAAATTGCTGGACATAATTTAAAAATTTCTAAATTAAATTTTAAAATGCAAAGGGGTTTTAAAAAATGTTTAATTCACTTTGAATAGACTTTATTTTTTATTTTATTAATTATATATTTTTAATTTTAAACACATTTTTCTTTAAAAAAAAAAGGTTATAAATCATATGTCACATAAATTTAATATCTTTACTTGTTTGGTTTTCCAGTAAATGTATCTTGTTTTAGGAACATTTAGATATTTATTACAAATGATAAATAAATGATTAACAAATTAAAGTCTATATAATTAGGTACTATATTTATTCTTTAAACAATTATTTTAGAAAAGGTTTCATATATTTGCAGATTTGACTTTATCAAGTAATGCATGCCATTTTAGGAATATTTATTTATTTAATAAAAAAAATTATATACATTTTTAGATATTAAACTAATAACATTTCATTAATTATTTGAAATTTATTATATAAAACTATTAATTAATTATTATTTAATATAATTAATTCTGAATTATTTAATTGAGTTCTAAATAATTTTTTTTGTTACATGCACATGTACAGTTGAAGTCAGAATTATTCGCCCCCCTGTTTATTAATTTCCCCAATTTCTGTTTAACAGGGAGATTTCTTCAACACATTTCTAATCATAATAGTTTTAATAACTCATCTCTAATAACTGATTTATTTTCTCTTTGTCATGATGACAGTAAATAATATTAGACTAGATATTCTTCAAGACACTTCTTTACAGCTTAAAGTGACATTTAAAGGCTTAACTAGGGTAATTAGGTTAACTAGGCAGGTTAGGGTAATTAGGCAAGTTATTATATAATGATGGTTTGTTCTGTAAACTGTAGAAAAAATTTATATCTTAAAGGGGGCAAATAACATTGACCTTAAAATGGTGCTTAAAAATTAAAAACAGCCAATCATAAGGGTATAATTTCATCAATTGAGATTTATATAAACGCTGAATAAATAAGCATTCATTGAGGAATGATTTGTTAGGATGGATTGGACAATATTTGTATGAAAAGCAGCTTCTGAAAATGTGTCTAAAAATCTAAATATAAAGAAAATCACCTTTAAATGTGTCTAAATGACATTCTTAGCGATGCAAATTAATATCAAAAATTCATTTTAATATATTTACAGTAGGAAATGTACACGGAACATGATCTTAACTAATAGCCTAATAATTTTTGACAGTAAAGACAAATCAATCATTCTGACCCGTACAATGTCTTCTTTTTAACTATTTTTCACAAATAAACACATACAACTTAAAACTGCTCAAGGATCAATTGTGTCTAGACATTAGAAACAGAGGAAACGCATAATATTCAGCATAAATACTTACGAGAAAAGCAGAAAAGGCAGAGCAGCGTGCACACAAAAACACACCTGCTGCTGTTCATCTTCATCTGATGCATTAAAACCAGCCTGATCTGAAACACACACTCAACGTGCAGAGAATCTGCAGATCTGTGTATTAAACCACACACACACACACACACACACTTATTAAATCTTTCAACAGAGGTAATGCTGAACTCACACACATGCGCGCACACAGGGCTGAGAAAGTGCTGTGGTTTTTCTCGTTTCTCAATCTGAAGGTTTACAAGAACATGATAAGATCTGAGTGGTTTAGCAGAAAATAGAAAAAATGCTTCCTTTCTTTACACACGTGGCTCTCATATTTATACATGTATTATTTTTATATTATAATATGGATATAAAACTCTTTTACTTACATGTGCATTAAGAAGATCAGGGTTGAGTTGAACAACTGTGTTTGGGTAGAGCGAAAAAATTAAATAATAATGTGGACATTTTCAATTTCATCATTTTCTGCTGTTGATGAAGCTGATATGAACACACGTCACAGAAAAGCTGTAACCTTTAAAAGAAAAACACCAGCAAAAAAAAATATATATAGAGTTTTTGTCTTGTTTCTACTTCAAATAGCTAAAGATATTTAAATCAAGAAGCATTTTCTAGACAAGCAAAAATATAATAATCAATCTATCCATCCATCCAACAAACAAACCATCAATAAATCAAACAATGAATGAAACAATTCATCAATCCATCCATAAATCGATCAACCAAACAATCTATCAATCCATCCATCATTTAAACAAAAACTAAAATATCAATCAATCAATCCATCCATAAATCAATCAAACAATCCATCAATACATAAATCAAACAATCAATCAATAAAAAATCCATCCATAAGTGAATCAAACTATCCATCCATCCATCAATCAATCCATCAACATAGCAATCAATCAATCAATCAATCAATCAATCAATCATGAAGGAGATTTAATGCTCATACGCTCATATATGTTAGTCATATTAAGCACACAGTTGATCATTTACAAATTTCTGTGCTCAGCAGATGCTTTCATTTCTTAATTATAAAATGCACAAATCATACACTATATGAATGAACATGCTTGAGTCCAGTGGAGGATCTGTTTTATATTGAAAACATCACACATCAAAACTAAGTATCGTGCTTTTTAGTGTGGAAAGTGAGCAACAATTCATAATTTCCCACCGAAACATTAAAGCAGTAACATTAACTTAAAGAGCCCCTATTACACATTAAAAAGGGTCATATTTCGGTTTTAAGGGTCTCCAACAACATACTGATCTGTATGCAAGGTCAAAAAACACGTTCATGGTCTTATAATATGCATTTTTTACCTAATTATCCCAGCGACTCCCATATGATTCGTTCAGCGATTCATTTGTTTCCA
Source organism: Danio tinwini (assembly GCA_903798205.1). NCBI lineage: Eukaryota > Metazoa > Chordata > Actinopteri > Cypriniformes > Danionidae > Danio > Danio tinwini. The sequence goes on from CAIGQZ010032336.1 coordinate 556,599, forward strand.
AACCTCTGCTTAGTGCGAAGCTAATCTGCGCTGATTGGACCGATGACAGCCTGTTGCCATTGGTCGACAGCGTTCAGCGCGAGACAGTAAATATGGCTAGCGTGGTTTATCAAGCCCGCGGCCGCGGGTCGCCAACATTGGATCGCAGCGGACGCTCGAAACACGCTTCAAAGTAAACTTACTAACACCACAGTAAACAGTACCCGCTTCTCAACAGTGTTATTCAGACACCTCAGCGCTGAAAGCAGTGCAGTTAAACTCCAGCATATGCATGACACACATTCAGTTTTAATCCACACAGCAGCAAAAGCTGAACTATTCTGAACCTTGACCGCTGCACGTGTGCAGGATCAGCTAACGGTGGCCATAGCAATGACAAACGGCAGTGGAACGAGCTCACGAAAGCATTTAAATCCGTAAACAAAGCAGCATGCGTCTCGTTTACAACGTGGCATTAGACGCGATATGAGAATATAAAGAGTTAACCTGATACAGTACACGCAGTTACTAGTAACAAAACATGTAGATCATTTCTATTTGCAGTCATTGCTGTGGCACCTCGTCCGTGAACTGCTATATAAGTTCTAAGTGCTTACCTGTACTCTGCTTTTCTAAACGATCACATCCCCAGCCGGGAGGTTGTAGAATCCTCTGTCCTCTGACAAGCTATCTCTGCGGGCTCCCGCTCTCCATTCACAAGCCTTTTCAGTGCTGCTCAACAGCCCGAAGCCCAGCGTGCAGCAGCCTACAGGTGTACCTATTTTTTGTCCTTATTTTGTCTTATTTTGTCCTTATTTTGTCTTCATGAGCGTCTTGCTGCTGTGTTAGTGGGCGGGGCCGCAGGTTTGAATTTTGCCGGGTCTGCGCGCAACCATTATGTTTCGCGATGACGTCACGACGAAACGGCTGAAGACTCGTTATGAAGACGATTCATTTAAACCACTATGAGTTGACTCTTTTATAGATGAATCGATAGTTTTAAACACTGTCCACTTTCAGATTTAAGCTTTAGCTGGATATTTCCCTTCACTAAGAGCTGTGTTACACACTACATGAAGATCATTCTCAAAAACCCATAATAGGGGCTCTTTAAGATATTACATTCAAGTCTTACATTCTGAAAGCATTTAATGAAGTCAGATTATTAAATAAATTTTCTGAAAAATGACTTCAATAGCAGATATTTGTTCTCACGTTATTTTAAAAACACAGACTTAATATTTGGCTTTATTTCATATTTTGTACTTTGATGTAGGGATGTTTGTACTAAAACAAGACAATAAAAAAATGCTGACAACACAGCTAAAACATAAAGAATTTATTTCACAGGAAGTTTTTCCAGGAATACATTCAATCTCTGTTAAGCATGTGAAAAACATATTTTACCACCTGTATAAAAACAGCTCATTTACAACTAATAATGAATTACATTTCACCACTTCACTGTGATGCACTGCCTTCAATAAAATAAAAAAAATGATTTTCTTATTAGTTTTTGTCTTGTTTCTAGAGGCCCGTTTCCACTGAGTGGTACGGTACAGGTCGGTACGCTTTTATGGCCGTTTCCACTGTCAAAAGCGTACCGAACCGATCCGTACCGTACCACTTTTTCGGCACCCTTTCGAAAGGGTACAAAAGACGAGAAAGGGTACTAAAAGGTGGAGCTACACGCGCAGCTGAACGCTGATTGGTTTACATAGATACGGCACGATCTCGTGGAGCTAGTCAGAATCAAAACAATGGAGCCGCCATGTTTTTAAATGCACAGCCGAGACAACTATATGCATTATAATAACGATACAGGGATGACCCGGGCTCAAAACAAACCTTGTCGTTGTCTTGATGAACAACCACAAAGCCAAGAATCTGCCGTGTCCTGTTGTTGTTTTACGAGGCCGTCTAAAAGTGCGAGCGGTTTTTGCTTTCTCCAGGGAGCTCGCGTTCGCGTCTAGATTTGATTTAACGAACTTCTTGAGCTGATAATAATAACGTGTGTGATTAATGAAGCGTCTTCGACATCTGATCCATTCAGAAAGAAAAGGACAAACGTGAGAGTGAAGCACGGAAAAAAAGGAGAAGCCCGACAGTATTACAAGGATTGCCGAACTCAAATAAGGACTAAATGTCTGCTGTGTGTCGTTTATCTGTAAGTGGTAACATATCGGAGACTGTAAGGGTCTGTATGTGCTCATATATGTTCATTTATTTATTTATTTGATATAATTGCAGACGTTACAGTAGGCTGTAACACTGTCACACTGTCATTGATCTGCAGTTATAATCAAATCATGTTGATAGAAATGTTAGTAATAAACAAGTATTAATATGTTTAAAGCGTCTGTTTTGTTAGAAGAGCTTCTCATATTATATGAACGAACTGTACAGCTTTACTGCAGACATTTATTCGAGCGAGAATGACGTCGACTGAAACTCTCTGTAGTACACCACGCCCACCAAAAGGGTACCCTTTGTAATGGAAACGCAAGCCTGATAAAGGTGACCCGTACCGACCCGAACCGTACTGTACCACTCAGTGGAAACGAGCCATAGTTGAAATATTTAAACATTCCTAAATCAGGAAGCATTTTCTGGACAAGCAACAAATTATGTTTTATTTTTAGAAATAAAGGCCCAGTTTCACAAACAGGGCTTAGATTAAGCCAGGACTAGGCCTTAGATACATTAGGCTATTTAAGCCACATTTATAAAAATGGCCTTAAAAAAATATATTACTGGTGTGCACCTGGAGACAAAAAATGACATTGACTTATTTTAAGACATCTCACTGCAAGTTATTTTGAGTTGAGACAGCTCAAACACGCAATTTAATCTTGACTAGCCTTAAACCTCGTTTGTGAAACCGGGGGTAAGAGTTATTTCCTTAAAACAAGCAAAATAATCTGCCAGTGGAGTAAGCTAAATAATATTAGCTGTGTCTCATTTCAGAGGCTGCATTCTCCAAAGGACGTAGACTTCCAAGGTGAGTCTTTCGAAGCCCACTCAGGCCTAACCGAGCATTTTGAAATGAGATGATCTCGCCTACAGAGGATCGATCTCATCAACTACCAACCGTAACAGCTGCCGAAATTTGTAATGTCTTTTTCTCAAAGTGAATTTCAAACTTATATTAAGCGCAAAACAAGATTATAAAACTGCTAATATATTTCCTTTGATCCATGCCTAAAAAACTCTACAAAATCATTTCTTAGTAAGACATGTCATACTCTTTGTTTTTTAGCAAGCGTTTAGAAATGAAAGCAAAATAAAACACATTTTAAACTGTAATCTGGAGCTTTCTTTTAAAATGTCCTGTAGTTATCAGCGCGCAATGACTCTAGGGATGTTTGAGGTCATAAAGGAACCACCGGTTGTATCCTTTATTACCTACGAAACGAAGGACGCATTTGGAGGCTGCATTTGAAGGAGCCTTCGAATCTTTTTTAAGTGAGACAGTCTTCGATAACACAGAACGTTTCGAATGCATCCTTCGGAGGATGCAGCCTCTGAAATAAGACACAGCTAGTGTTTTCAGCTTGAAAGAAGTTACTCACCCCACTATTATTTTGCATGTTTTAAACTCATTTAATTTTGACTCATTATTTCTGAGAATTAAGCAATATTTTTTACTTGTCTAGAAAAGATATTACTAGAAACAATTCAAAAATTATAAGGAGGACTATACGCATTTATTGCACAGCAATAAAACTCATTGGATTTTGTGATTGCCGATTCAGTAATGTTAATATTTAGTGATACTATTTCATTTAACACCACTAGACATTTCCACCACAAAATATAAAAATCTAAAAAATTATCTGACTAAAGCCTTGCTCACACTGAGAGATCAGCAGCGATTTTGTCATCCGAGACAAATCCTAAAAGATTCCTGAAATCCTGGGCTAAAATCTGTGGTCTTTGATCGTTGGTTTGACATGAGCTATGCTTCCATCCAAAAATGTGAATGAACTTTATGAGCAAAACTGGATTATAAATAAAGCAGCGTTTCCATCCAACGAGTCAAAGCGAACAAAACCGTCACTTCCTGATTAACTGGCACCAAATATCAACAGTAAAAAATGAATTTGCTGCAGTAGGAGAAGCTGCGTTAATCTTTTCTTCATCTAATAAATGACTTGCGCCTCAGGCAATCCTGACACGCAGTGAATGCGCGGTGGCGTTTGAAGGTGTCAGATGCGGAGCACAGACGCTCTTGATTCTGGATTTCAATAATAATATAATAACAATAATACTTATACGGTAAGGTGTTTTAGAATGACTAAAACAACATTTCAGATGGTTTATAATGTGCTCAGCCTGCTGGTTTGTCCGTTTACACACATTATTGTAATCCCATTACCTTTTTTTTAAAGCGCACACTGGAATTTGTGCTGTAAAAGTGTTTCTATCATAGTTTATGCGCATCTTTTCTTATCAAATAACAAGTTTATCCTACTCAGTTATGAGCATATGTTTTTTTTATGCGCATTTTCAAAATTTATGCGCATCATGTTGTTTCCATCAATCGTTTTTTTAATCTCCTAAATGCACATAAAAATAGGTTGATGGAAACGTAGCTACGTTCACAGACAGCCGCTTTGTGCCGTTGTGATCAGATTTTCTCTCCGATGAAGTTCTGGCAGTTTCAGACACTTTCCTGCAGTGTGACAACAGCTGCGCTGAGCGTCAATCCAAGAACCAATAGGAGCTCCAAATTTGATGACGTGATTCTTGTTTTCACATTTTATTATTGAGACACGCTGTGTGCAAAAGTGCCGCTACAGTTTGTTTACAGTTGTTGTGAGGAATTATTTCAGAACGCAGGATAGTGAAAGTGTCGCAGGTGGATGACGTCAAACTCCAGTAGAGTTTTCTTCCTTGTTTGGTGCATCTTTATTATCGTTCAGTCTGACATTATGACGGCTGAGATCATACAGTGTAACATGGGAGCCATGTTCGAGCAGTCTGACATGCTACAATCGTTCAGGATTATAAAAAAAAAATCTCACAGTGTGAGCCGGCCTTAAGTAAGAAAAACATTTTGCAGTGTTTAACAAGCCTGTATTAAAAACATAAAGACAATAGTGTTGTCACGATACTGCAATTCAGTACTAATCAATACTGAAACTTTACAACAGGGGTGTCCGATCTCGGTCCTGGAGGGCTGGTGTCCTGCAAAGTTTAGTTCCAACTGGAATTAGACACACCTGGGCTAGCTAATCAAGCTCTTACTAGGCTTGCTAGAAACATCCTTGCAGGTGTCGAGGCAAGTTGGAGCTAAAATCTGCAGGACACCAGCCCTCCAGGACTAAATTTGTACACTCCTGCTTTACAAACATCCATTTCCCACAAACATTTGAGCGCTGTTGAGTGTGTTTTTAAGCCATTGTGTTCACGGTCGCAACAGAAATTACTGTGATTGGCTGTGAAGGTCATCAGTTCATCGAACTCACCACTGTTTACGGAGTGTAACCAGAGATACAGGGACACTGGAGTGCTTCAAAGTCACATCGATCAGCTGGTTTGTCTATAAGCTGACATACAAGCGATCTGCTGATGAATCGCACCTTTGAAACACTCCAGTGTCTCTGTATCTGTGTTTATTGTGGTGAACCTGGTGAACTGATGACCTTCACGGCTAATCACAGTCGTTTCTGTTGAGCACGTGAACACAATGGCAAATCAGCACTGCAGAAGGACGCGCTCCACAGCGCTCAAATGTTAGCAGGAAATGGAGGTTTTTAAGTTTCAGTATCGATTGATACCCAATTTCAGTATCATAACAACCCTAAAAGACAATGATTTATAATTTAATGATGTCTCCCAGTTTATGAACTGATAAAAGTGATCTGGCCTGAAATCTGGAACTCCTGCTTCATGAAATTGCGGATATAGTTTAGTAAAGAAAGACTATGAGCAAGAGTTTAAAATTGCCAATTCAGCTGTTGGGTAATACTTAATTTAACATCACTGAATATTACTCAATAAAACACTTAATTCCAAGAGAGAATATTACATTTAAAAGAAATCATTTTCACTTTACCCTTAAGAAAAGCATTTTTACAGTGTTTAACAAGTCTGTATCAAAAATATAATTTATAATTTAATGATGTCTCCCAGTTTATGAACAGATAAAGTGATCTGGCCTGAAAGCTGAAACTCCTGCTTCAAGAAGTTGCCGATATATTCGCAGTACAGCACGTCGCAGTACAGCCATATCTGCGCCAGGGCCCTCTGGAAGTTGGCGTTGCAGGTGGGCATTCGGGAGTGTCTGACGGCTCGGTTTATGCCCATCCAGAGCTCCTCCAGTCCAGCACAGTTGCTCTCGCTCAGCACCCAGCGCACCCTCTGCCACAGATGCAGTTTGTGCTTCTCTATGGTCATCCGGAAGAGCCGCGAAAAGGAGTGTGTGATTTGAAGAGGTGCATTTCTGTCTGCGAGAACATCACAGTTATTTTAGTACACCAAAACTAAAATCATCACACTTTACTTTAAGGTTGCTATCCAAAAATCACTTTTATGTGGGGTTTAAACCCAGTTGTGTGCCAGCAGTGTGTGAATATACCCAGCGTCTAATGGTAAAGGTTATTTAATTAAATGTTTTCTATTCACACTTGATGAATGAAACACTTTGATTGACATTCTCCCTTTGTACGTGTCATCAGAGGGGGAAAGCCCCGCCCACTAGTGCCCATCTCTCCCTCATAAACAGCAGCCCTGAGTGAGAAGCAGCCGTCTGTCCATTAGCCATTAGTGTTTGAGCTGCTGAAGATAATGTCAGCATATACTAAGAGGATTATAGATGTGGAGTTTTAGATGAACAGCGACAGGAGCGACATAGACTGACAAAAGCATGAAGCACTTACTAGGGGTGTTACAGATCATGGTTGATCCATAATTCATACTAAAAACTGTAATAAATAATATAGACTGTACTGACCTTGTATGACACACCACGAGCGCTGGAATTTCTGTCCCTCAGCTCCAGATCGGCTCTGTGTTTGGTCCTGACGCAGCGGCTCCTCAGGCAGGATCAGCGGTGCGGGTCGCTGGGGTCTGATTGGAGGATGTGTGTCAGATGCAGACGGGAACCAGGGCTGGAACTCAGGGAGGATTCTGCTGGGAAACTCCTGCAGGACTCTGTGTGTGATCAACAGCACATCACTGGCCTCCAACAGCGGATGGAAACACACACGCACATCCTGACAACACACAGAGACACATACATACACAGACAGAAAGACACACAGACAGACGCACACAAATACAAACAGACAGATGCGCGCGCGCGCGCGCGCGC
>CAIGQZ010032336.1:564295-592890 GCA_903798205.1 Danio tinwini
AATAACCGTTTTCAAGGTATACTGCGGTTTGGAAAAGTCAAGGTTTTAAAACCGGCAAAATTCTCCGTAAGACCGTTACTAAGGTATGTGTAAGATTTTTTTTTTTAGGTTTTTTAGGACAACAGTATCTCCAGCAGAAAAGATATCCAAAGATGCCATTTTATATTGTGAATAAATCTGTTTTTTTTTTAGAAACTAATGAAGACAGCAGAAGTCAATGATTAATTTGATTTATTTAGTCTGACATGTGTACTGCTCCAAAATATTTCAAATGTTTCTCAAAATATAATATATTGTGTTCAAAGGGGAAGAAAATTGTTGTTGTTTTACCCAGACATTTAAAAAAGAACATATTTTAGAGCAGTAATCACAATACCGTGAAACCCTGAAGCCGTGATATTATCTTAAATTATAAATTATATCTGATTTACAAAAGTCACACAAGTGGCAATTTTACATCCGCCACATCCATAACGACACTTTTTCCACATAAATGAAAAAATATTAAATAAATTTAAATAAATAAATTTTTGTTCTATAGTGAGCTGACTCTTATCCTTTTGATTACCGTTATTTCTTTTGCATACTGTAAACTCGCAGACTTTTATGTCACATCCACAACGCATGTTTATTTCCCTCATTCAAAGTGCAAAACATGTTAAAGATTGATATTTTTCTGATCCCTAAACTCTGTGCTCAGTTGTTCTGGAAAATAAAAACAGATGTTTCAAAATCAGGTTAACATATACTTTCTATGTGAATATAAGTTTAGAGTTTTTACTGCAAATGTCACATCCATAACGCTGAAATGGCTCATATATATTATTTATACAAATTGTGGGTGATTAAATGGGTTTCGGCGCAATTGGTTCATTACTTCAACAATTTTTAAAATTAAGACCTGTATAAAATGATTTAAGACCTACAACACAATATTTCTGTGAATTTAAAACTTTTGTTTTGTGAAATTTCAGACATTTTAAGACTTTGTAAGACCCAGAGGACACCCTGAATGCTGAAAATACAGCTTTACATCACAACTATGAATGACCCTTTACTAGATATTCACATAGAAAACAGCTATCCTAGTCATAACATTTCACATTTTTACTCAAATTCAGCCAATAAATATTAATAAGAACAAGTTTAGCGGTAAATGACTGGGGTTACATACACGACTATCTAAACAGCATCTATACAACACAGACTAAATATACATCTAGACACAATAACAATCATTTATATACAGATAAAGTTATGCAAGTAAATAAGAATCAAAATATAAACAATGCACGTTTGTTTTGTAGATAATTCGCTTTTAACCGACAACAAACAACACAAAATTCATATTATTCATATTCACAACACATGCTAATGTGTAATATAATGTGCAGCTTTAATTATCTAAACGTATTACAATTAAATTAATTATACTGAGGAGCTGAAATCACTCGCAGGTGTTTGTTTGTTTATAAGTCTCTGACTGACAGTCCATTATTTATCCAGCTAATTAATAAATCGGTCACTCACTTCGCCAGACCCCAGCTCTCTTACTCACCTTCACCTCCTGTGACATATTTCATCGTGTTTATGAACATATTTTCGTCTGTTTCTGGTTTCTTTAAAGTAAACACGCTACATGCTAACGCCGCTAACCATAACAACAGGCGGCGCCATCACAGCGGAAGTTGAAGTTCCCGGCGCCGGAAGGGACGAGTCACAGTAACAGCCCTCGTCATCCGTGTTTGCCTTGCAGAAGCTTCAGAATCAAACGTGTGCTTCACAAACAGCGATTAAAGTAGAACATAGAGGAGATCATGGCGTATTTAACCACAAATCCGGCGGATAAAGAACGGTCAGTAACACGAGACGCGGAGTTTAGTCGAGCTGTTTACATAGTTACCACATCTGTGACTCTGTTTACCTCTAAAACTGAAATTAATGTTTTTTAACACGTCTGTAGCATTTAAAATCTGTTTCTGTTGTCAAATTTAGTCACCTTCGACCCACACAAACGCTAAATTATACAAGTGTTCATATTTGAATCGCAGAGCCTGCTGAAAAAGCTAAAAACAACCCATCGTGGGATTTGAAATAGACAATGTTGATTTGAATGGAAACTGTATTGGTCTGTGGGTCTTGTGTATTAGTATCGTGTTCAAACCAATAAATCCTGAAGGATTGTGTCAAAAACTCACTAAAAAACATTTAAAATCGTTAAAATGTGGTGGTTTGTATTGCTTTTCTATTGTCTCTGATCAGCTGCATTCAGTAAGTAATTCTCTTTCTATCTATCTATAAGCATTATTATAGGACTGAATGCAGCTGGAAAATTCCTCATAATTGCGCAAAAACAGCAATTAATGAAACCTGCATGTTTATTTCTATCAAATCAACATGATAGTACTCTAAAAATTGTCAAATAAATTTAATTAAGTCCTCTTGCATAAATGTTCATTTTCCAATTAAAAATGTGACCAGTCTGTCTATATATTTACAAATGTATCAACAAAAGTAGGAAAAGAAACTGAATAAGTCTGAAATTTGACAATATATTTTTTGACATTAATGTTACTCCAAAAATACCAGCAACAAAAGTGTGAAAAATACTTTAAAAAGATATCTCTTAAAGGGACAGTTCACTTCAAAATTAACATTTTCGTTTCTATTTAACAGAAGTGTTTCTTAACGTTTATGTATGTCTTCTGTTTAACACAAAACAAGATATTCTGAAGAAAAAGCAGGCGTTGACATCAATAGTAGGAATATATAGAAAAATATCATAAGAAATCTAAAATAATGTGTATTTTGAAGGTATACTTGTAATAACAATGTATTGAAATGAGAATGCAGAGTTTTGTTCTGTCACTAAATGCTCACTATGTTTGTAAAGAATGTTATATCTATCCATCTATCTATCTATAAGCAGTATTATTGGATGAATGCAGCTGAAAAATTCCTCATAATTGCTCAAAAACGGTCCATATGAATGAAACCCGCATGTTTATTTCTATCAAAACAACATAAATTTTACTCTCAAAATTGTTAAGATAAACTAAATTCAGTCTTCTTGCGTAAACATTCACTTTCAAATAAAAAAGTGATCAGTGTCTGTCAAAATATTACAAATTTATCAACAAAAGTTGGTATAGAAACTGAATAAGTCTAAATTTTGATGAAATATTTTTGTCATTACGATGACCAAAAGTGTGAATAATAATTAAAACATTTCTCTAAAAGGGGCAGTTCACTCAAAAAATAACAGTTCCATTTAATTTCTATTTAACAGAATTATTTCTAAACTTTTTCTTCTGTTGAGCACAAAACAAGATATTCTGAAGAAAACGCATGCAATAAAAAAGTGGCTGTTATTTTCATCTTCAGAAACAGAAGAAAGAGTTTGGAACAAGCTAACAACGAGAAAATTGTGACAGAATTTACAGTTTTGGGTGAACTGTCCCTTTATAAAAATATTGTGAGAAATCTAAAGGTATACTTGTAATAACAATGTATTGAAAGTTTTATTCAGTCTCTAAAAGCTCTCTAACAATGTCAAATGAACACTGAATGTGTGTTTTCTCCTGCAGGTTTTTGTGCATTTATCCAGCATACATCAACAGTAAGAAGACATTAGCAGAAGGCAGAAGAATACCTACAGAGAAGGTGTGTGTAGAAAGTGCTATAGAAATAAGGAAGATAAACAATGTTATAGATTGTGTCAAAGCAGCTTAACATAGATAAATAAAAGCCAAACTATTTCAAGTTAAATTGAAACTGTAAGTACTGTGCACTTACAGTGCATGCGGAAAGTATTGATAGCGCTTCACTTTTTCTACATTTGAGTATGTTACAGCCTTATTCCAAAATGGATTAAATTGATTGATTTCCTCAACATTCTACACGCAATCCCCCATAATGACAATGTGAAAAAGTAGTTTTTAAATTGTTGCAAATTTATTAAAAATAAAAAGCTGATAAATCACATGTACATCAGTATTCTCAGCCTTTACTCAACACTTTGTTGATGCACCTTTGGCTCGATTACAGTCTGAAAGTCTTTCTGCCACAAGCTCGGCACACCTGTCTTTGGGAGTTTTTGCCCGTTCCTCTTTGCAGTACCTCTCAAACTCTATCAGGTTGGATGGGAAGCGACGTGTGCAGCCAATTTCAGATCTCTTCAGAGATGTTCAATAGGATTTAGGTCTGGGCTCTGGCTTGGCCACTCATGGACATTCACCGAGTTGTTGTGAAGCCACTCCATTGATATTTTGGTGGTGTGCTTTGGGTCATTGTCCTGCTGGAAGATATACCGTTGCCCCAGTCTGAGGTCAAGAGCACTCTGAAACAGGTCTTCATTCAGGATGTCTCTGTACATTACTGCATTCATCTTTCCCTTTATCCTGACTAGTCTTCCAGTTCCTGCTGCTGAAGAACATCCCACAGCATGATGCTGCCACCACCATGCTTCACTGTAGGGATGCTATTAGCCTGGTGATGAGTGCTGCCTGCTTTTCTCCAAACGTAACGCCTGGCGTTCACTCCAAAGAGTTCAATTTGAGTCTCATCAGACCAGAGAGTTTAGTTTCTGATGCTCTGAGAGTCCTTCAGATGCCTTTTGGCAAATTCCAGACGGGGAGTGTCTTCAGTCTGGCCACTCTACCATACAGGCCTGATTGGTGGATTGCTGCACAGATGGTTGTCCTTCTGTAAGGTTCTCCTCTCGCCACAGAAGAACGCTGGAGCTCAGACAGAGTAACCATCAGGTTATTGATCACCTCCCTGACTAAGGCCCTTCTTCCCCGATCACTCAGTTTAGATGGCCGGCCAGCTCTAGGAAGAGTCCTGGTGGTTCTCTATCTTCCACTTACGGATGATGGAGGCCGCTGTGCTCATTGGAGCTTTTAGAGCAGCAGAAATGTTTCTGTAACCTTCCCCAGCCTTGTGCCTCCAGACAATCCTGTTTTCGAAGGTCTACAGACAATTCCTTTGTTTTCATGCTTGGTTTGTGCTTTGACATGCACTGTCAACCCTGGGCCCTTATATAGACAGGTGTATGCCTTTTCAAATCATGTCCAATCAGCTGAATTGACCACAGGTGAACTCCAATGAAGCTGCTGAAACATCTCAAGAATGATCAGTGGAAACAGAATGTATATTCGTTTATATAATTTCTCTCTCTCTCTTTCTGTGTGTGTGTGTGTGTGTGTTTCAGGCAGTGGAGAACCCGACATGTGCTGAGATTCAGGGTATTCTCTCTGCTGCTGGTCTCAATGTTCACGTGGAGGTTTGGATATTATTATTAACAGCTGAAGACACAAGTATTATTGTGTGAATTTTCAATTATTTTTTTATTGTTCAATAAATTGTAATTCTTTCTAAAAGTTAAAAGTTCTGTTTAACAAAGCAAGGTCATTTTTACAGTGTTTCCTATTATATTGTTCATCTGGAGAAAAGCTTTTATTTTTGTTTGTCTGGAATAAAAACAAAAATTAAGAACTAATTGCTAAGTTCAATATTATTATTATTATTATATAATATATTATTAATGTCTCTTTTAAGAAATATTTTTTCAATTTCTTATATATATATATATATATATAAATGAATAGCCTCCTTAGGAAATATTTTTTCATTTATTTAATTTGTGTTTTTTCTTTTTGATTTCTAATAAAAAAAATATTGTAAATAATATATACAGTTGAAGTCAGAATTATTCGCCCCCCTGTTTATTTATTTCCCCAATTTCTGTTTAACAGAGAGATTTTTTTCAACACATTTCTAATCATAATAGTTTTAATAACTCATCTCTAATAACTGATTTATTTTGTCTTTGCCATGATGACAGTAAATAATATTAGACTAGATATTCTTCAAGACACTTCTATACAGCTTAAAGTGACATTTAAAGGCTTAACTAGGTTAATTAGGTTAACTAGGCAGGTTAGGGTAATTAGGCAAGTTATTGTATAACGATGGTTTGTTCTGTAGACTATTGAAAAAAATATATAGCTTAAAGGGGCTAATAATATTGACCTTAAAATGACTCTTAAAAAATTTAAAAAACTGCTTTTATTCTAGCCGAAATAAAACAAATAAGACTTTCTCCAGAAGAAATAATATTATCAGACATACTGTGAAAATCTCCTGAATCTGTTAAACATCATCTGGGAAATATAAAAAAATGAAACAAAAATCAAAAGGGGGGCGAATAAATCTGACTTCAACTGTAATTTGCCACTTTAAGAAATGTTTTTTTATTCATTAAAGTTTTAGCTTTTTATTACTAATAATTACTATGTATTACTATTATTTAGAAATATTTTATCATTCAATCTTTTGTTCAGTTTATTTATTTTATTTAAAAAAATATTGTAAAAAAATTGTTTAGACCCCATAGGAATTTGTTTTTCATTCATTAAATTTATTATGTATTTCCTTTTTTATTTCTAATAAATGTTCCCTGAAAGGTACTTATGATGGCGGTACTCTTTATTTGTTTAGTATTATTTTTCTTATTTAATTTTCTAATTTTTATATTATTATTTTTTTGTTTCCCTCATCTGTAAGGCATTAAATGGCGTTAAATTGTTCAGGGAAAAGGTTGTTCTGTAAAAAAAAATAGTAATAAATAAAAACTTTCAAAAAATATTAATAACACTTTAAGAAATATTTTTACATTCATGTAATCATAAATAAAAAATAAATAAATTATTGAAAAAAAATTTGCTGAAAAAACTCTTTAGTTTCACAAGAGGGCGAATAATTGTGTCTTCAGACTTGTGTGTGCTGTTTGAGTGAAATAATAATGTATCATCGTTATCATAATAAATGTTTTGCTCTTACAGAATAGTATGTATCCGCGTGAGTGGAACAGAGATGTGCAGTTCAGAGGAAGAGTTCGTGTTCAGCTGAAAATGGAGGACGGCAGCTTCTGCCAGGACAAGTTTGCGTCCAGTAATTCATTTTACATTAACTCTTAGATCAAACTACGGTAAAAATAAATAACAAATATTAACAGGATAAGCAGGGCTGTGTGATTCTGAATAAATATGCCATAATGTTAAGTTTGCATCCAGTAATTCGTTTTATATATATATATATAATTTTAACTCGCTGACCAAACTACGGTAAAAATACAGGGAAAATAATGTTGTTGAGTTAACTCTTTCTCTGCCATTGAGGAGATAACCTGAAAATATTCTGGTCATACAATTTATTTGAGAGTCATCAGAAATGCTGGCCACTTAAAAAAAAAACACTGGCAGGGAAAGAGTTAATAACTCAAGAATATTGTATTGTTGTTAAGAATAATAACAATTATTCTTGTGATATAACAGAGCAATGGTCTAATGCAGGGGTGTAACTTTTTCTTATGAAGGACCAAAAAACAAACTTGATTGAGGCCATAGTGGGCCAAAGGTAAATATAGTAGCCATGGGTAATTTTTCTAATTTATTTAATAATAATTAAACATGACTAGAAAACACTGCTTTATATTAACTAATATAGTACTTTATATTTTATAATAAACTCACTACAGTAAAAACTAAATTATATCTCATTTATAACGGAACTACACTAGTTTTTGTCTTGATTTGCTCACCGTTGTCTTCTTCATATGTCACGTGACCATATTTACATTAAAAAAAAATCTGATTTGTTTAATTGAAACATTTAATTGTAGTTTGCTTTATTTTGTGGCTCAGGAATAAAACAAACAAATAAAGTCAAGTTAGAAATGAGGATCTCTGTGTTAAAGGCGTTCACCCTAGCCCTCTCCATCATTCTCTGTCTCCTCTCAGATGGGATGGCGGGTCAAATCAAAGGTTACAATGGGCCAACTTTGGCCCAAAGGCCCTAATTTGGGCATCTCTAGCATGTCTAATATTAGCCATTACATTACGCTTTGTTCATGGATTTATTAGGACTACAAGTATGGGTAAAAACTGTTTAACTACAAACAATGAACACAGTTTTAACGCATTATTAGGCATTAACTAATAAATGAAGTAAGAATAATAAAAGCTTCTGTAGTTTATAGTTTAATGTTAACCATTAGAGTCTTATTGCACAGTGTTAATGTAAAATAGCACTATAATCACAGAATATTAAATATTCTAGCATGTTGTCCAGCATGAACAAATGTTAGTAACACATTAGATAATGCTGGAGTAGCGTACTTTACAATAAGGTAATAATTCCCTTTGCTCTGTTAATGATAAATCATGCTAATAAAGTGTCCACCAATGAATAACAAGCCTGTTTTGGAGTGTTAAACCTCGGCTTCGTCTTATTTGTATTTGTGGACTCTTCACTAACATGATTTATCCATAACAAAGCATTGGCTAATGTAATTCTAAATCTTCTTGTTAAGTTTCCACAATTCCAGCGTTATTCAATGTGTTACTAACATTGGTTCATGTTAACTAATGCCTTAACTAATGTTAGAATACTAATCTTGTTTCAAAACAAAAGGAAGTTTATTTTACTCGCCTCATCGGCAGGTTATTTTGCTTGTTTAAGGAAAACCTCACTTCATTTTGACTCAATGTTTCTGAAAACAACACCATATCGTTTGCTTGTTCAGAAAATGCTCCTTGATTTAGAAAGAAGACAAAAGCTCTCAGTAAGAAAAGCATGAACTAATATAGCCGTATTGTAAAGTGTTACCCCATTCTGTGTCCTCAGGGAAGGATGTGATGTTTTATGTGGCTGAAATGATCCCGAAACTGAAGAGCCGAACACAGAAGAGCGGTGGAGCTGAAGCCGGAGCGCAGCAGGGAGAAGGAGGAAAGAAAGGGAAGAAGAAGAAGAAGTAAACATTACACAGCGGATGAACACTGGAGAACGGAGTTCAGTTGATTATGGAGGATTTCTGTTGGTTTTCATTATGAACGCTTGATTTGAGCACCGGACTCTTTTTCTTTTTGCAATATTGTCTGAGCTATGGAGAGCTGAACACTGCATAAAAATCTTACTTTGAGTCTTTGTCCTGTTTGTAGTCCAAATATCTGCAAATTCTTAAATCTTTTCTAGACAAGTAAAATGTGTTTTGTTTTCAGACATAATGAAACCAGCAAAATAATCTGTTTATTTCAAATTAAATACGCGATGGTTTACTTTAAGAAATGATAGAAATAGTCTATGAAATGCTAATGATTATTTCAAGGCAAAACATCATTATTTTGCTTCCATCACTGGCAGATTATTTTGCTTGTAAATTATATTAATTGTCTAGAAAGTGTTAATCTTATTTCAAACCCAAATGATTGATTTCTGTATGATTTGTTTATTTATATTCAGATTAAATGGCAAAATTATTTTGCTTGTTTTGTTACTCATAATTTAGCCTTATTTCTGAAAACAACTACATTTTTACTCATCTGTAAGATGCTAATGAACTTCAGACTGAAAATAAGATTTATGTTACTCGCCTCATTGATAGATTATTTTGCTTGCTTTAAGGAAAACTTACTTCATTTTTACTCATTATTTCTGAAAATAAAACAGTATTTTTCCATGTTAAAAAATCCTAAACTTGGACTGAAAATAAAATGATTTGCTTTATGCTGCTAGCAGATTATATACGTGTATATATATATATATATATATACAAAAACAGTCAAAATAAATTTTCCTTGTCATTTTCAGAACACAAACAATATTTTTACTTCTCAAGAAAATGCTGATAATCTTATTTAAAATGACAAAAAATTATGAATTAATTTACTTTTGCCAGTACCAGATGATCCTGCTTCTTTAACAGGGAAATAAAATTCAGCAATAATAAAAATTAACTATTTGTACTTGTCTATAAAGCTTCAAACTGAAAACAAGATTGTTACTCGCCTCATTGTCAGATTAGTTTGCTTGTTTTAAGGAAAAACTTTGAATTTGACTCATTATTTCTGAAAATAAAACAATATTTGTTAAAAAAAAGCTTATTTCAAGCCCAAATTATCTGATTTATGCTGCTGCAAGATTTTTTTTACATATTCAAAAACAATTGAAATCATTTTGCTCATTTTTTTTGTATGAACTCCTATATATATTAATCCTCATCATTTCTGAAAACAAACAATATTTTACTTAAGAAAATGCAAATAATCTAATTTCAAATAAAATAATTTACTTTTGCTTGTTTTACAGGGAAAAATGTTTCAGAAATAAATAAAAATTTACTATTTCAATTATTAAGTTGAACTGAAAACAAGATTTACCTCATTGACAGATCATTTTGCTCGTTTTAAGGAAAAACTCAACTCATTGTTTGAATTTAAATGAAATTTTCAATTTAAAAAGCTAATCTTATTTTAAATCAAAAACAAAATGATTTATGCCGTTGGCAGATTATTATTTTATTTTACATACAGAAATTGGTAAATTATTTAGCTTAAAAACAACAACAAAAAACCTTGCTTTGAGGAAAACTCTTAATTTTGACTCATTTCTGAAAATAAAACAGTATTTTTACTTGTCGAAAAAACTTTACAAGCCAAAATTGTCTGATTTATTATTTGTTTATATATTCAGAAACAACATTTTATTGTTTGTTTTTAACTCGTTTAATTAATCCTCATCATTTCTGAAAACAAAACAATATTTTACTTCTCAAGAAAATGCAAATAATCTAATTTCAAATAAAATGAATTTACTTTTGCTTGTGTTACAGGGGAAAATGTTTCAGAAATAATAAATAAATAAATATTATTAATAGTTTATAAAATGCTAATGAACTTCAAACTGAAAACAAGATTATTTTACTCACCTCATTAATAGATTATTTTGCTTGTTTTAAGGAAAACTCTTAATTTTGACATTATTTCTGAATATAAAACAGTATTTTTACGTGTAAAAAAAAAATCTTATTTTAAACCAAAATCAAAATGATTTGATTTATGCCTCCAGCAGATTATTAATGTTATAAATATCCAGAAATGAGAAGTAAATTATTTAGCTTAAAAAAAAACTATAAATAATCAAATTTTACTCCAGATGATTTAGCTTGTTTTACAGAGAAAATGTTCCAGAATAATAAAATTAAAGTTTTACTCATCTGTAAGATGCTAATGAACTTCAGACTGAAAATAAGATTTATCGCCTCATTGATAGATTATTTTGCTTGCTTTAAGTAAAACTCACTTCATTTTTATTCATTATTTCTGAAAATAAAACAGTATTTTTCCATGTTAAAAAATCCTAAACATTTCAAACTGAAAATAAAATGATTTGATTTATGCCGCTGGCAGATTATTATTCATTCATATATAAATATATTTACATATACAAAAATGAAAAGTAAATCATTTGCTTAAAAACAACAAAAAATAAATAGATTTGGACTTTTTCTGAATTATTTTACATTTGCCAGATGATTCTGCTTGTTTTACAGAGAAAAATGTTCAGAAATAACAAATGAAAATTAACTAATTTTACTGGCCTACAAAATGCTAATGAACTTCACACTGGAAACAAGATTGTTACTCACCTCATTGACAGATTATTCTGCTTGTTTTAAGTAAAACTCTTAATTTGGCTCATTACTTCCGAAAACAAAAAGCAGTATTTTCACTTGTCAATAAAGCACTAATCTGATTTCACACTTGAAAAAATTCTGATTTATGCCGCTGCCAGATTATTAATATTTTAATATATTCAGAAACAGTCAAAATTATTTTGCTTGTTTTTTTTAACTCATATAATTAATCATCATTTCTGAAAACAAAACAATATTTTACTTCTCAAGAAAATGCAAATAATCTAATTTATTTGTTTCAGAAATGTTTCAGAAATAATAAAAATGTTTCATAAATAATAAATAAATATTTGTAATAGTTTATAAAATGCTAATGAACTTCAAACTGAAAACAAGATTATTTTACTCACCTCATTAATAGATTATTTTGCTTGTTTTAAGGAAAACTCTTAATTTTGACATTATTTCTGAATATAAAACAGTATTTTTACGTGTTAAAAAAATCTAATCTTATTTCAAACCAAAATCAAAATGATTTGATTTATGCTGCTGGCAGATTATTAATGTTATAAATATCCAGAAATGAGAAGTAAATTATTTAGCTTAAAAAAAAAAAAAAAACTACATTTTGACCATTTCTGAAAACAACATTGATGCATTTAAGAATGTTTAGATATTGAGACCAGAAACAAGACCAAAACTCTAAATAAGATTTGTTTTTCTGCAGTGCCCTGATTAGTGTTTGTGTTAACGATGATGATGATGGATGGGGTTTAAATGAGTGCTGACGGAGCCTGAAATACATTCACAGCTTGTGTGTTGCATCTTTCAGCACGTCTGCAAGTGTGTGTGTGTGGAGGATCAGTGTTTGACACGGCCGTAACGCGCTGTGAAATAGCAGCGGGCCGTCCTTCAGCACACCTGTTGATCAATATTTCCATCTGATGTCAAATAAAGAGAGCAGAACAGAAGTCAGAGACACACGTGTGTTTATTGAGCTCTTCTCATCTGTTCAGATCACACTGAGGGGTTTTGTTAGACGCTCGCTGGATTTGAGCCTCGATTGTCGCCAAAATTCTTCAGATGTTTGGTCCGAGTCTCCAATCTCGTGAGCCACTCGTCACGCAGCCTGAATCATACAGGAAAAACATGACTTTAATACAAATCAGGAACATCTTCACTGAAAAAAGGTGCTTGTTTTGTCTTGTTTTTAGTTCAAGTAACTGCTTACTCTTATTTAATGAAAGAGGAGGAAAAATCTTTGTTACTTGTGTCCGAATATTTTGACGATTAAACATATTTGAATCGAATGTGTATTTATAAATGATATTAGAGAACATTTATTCAGGAGATATTTTAGGGGAAATGTTTAAAAAGGAGGAATTCAAGAATATCAGTAATCAAACTAGAAGATTGCATATGACTCTTTATGGTGGCCAGTGGGTAATACTGTCGCCTCACAGCAAGAAGGTTGCTGGTTCAAGTCCCGGCTGGGTCAGTTGGTGTTTCAGTTTGCATGTTCTCCTTGTGTTAGCGTGGGTTTCCTCCGGGTGCTCTGGTTTCCCCCACAGTCCAAACACATGCGCTATAGGGGAATTGGATAAGCCTAATTGTCCATAGTGTATGTGTGTGAATGAATGTGTATGGATGTTTCCCAGTGATGGAAGGGCATTCGCTGAGTAAAACATATTCATCATGTTCATCAATTCCCCTATAGCGCATGTGTTTGGACTGTGGGGGAAACCGGAGCACCCGGAGGAAACCCACGCCAACATGAGGAGAACATGCAAACTCCGCACAGAAACACACACTGACCCAGCCGGGACTCGAACCAGCAACCTTCTTGCTGTAAGGCCGCAGTGCTAACCACTAAGCTATGATTGCATGTTATATATTTAGTGTAGGCTTTGCCATGAATATAGCCAATGCTGATGATGTGGCATTTAAATATACATAAATATGATCAAATAACTAACAATTCTTACATTACGAAGCATTTCTTGACAAGTACAAAAATAAATAAACAATTATAATAATTTTATATATTATTTAAAATATATATATATATATATATATATATACTGTATATGCATGGTTTTCGCTATATTCATTCTTCCATGGCGGGGCGCCACACCAAAATTCATCCCGCCACAGCTACATTACAGCTTTCTATTCAAAACATTCAGTTGTTGTTTTTTAAATAGCAGGTTATAATCGCACCAAAACATATTAAAAAGTAAATTATAATATACCATCACAAACTCGACATAGTTTTCAGTTGTGATGAACAGTTTCCATAATTATACTTTATAGATAAAGGTCTATGGCCCTGCATACAATGACTTTATCTTGCTGGAGTTTATAGCCGTTTCACTTTACTTCAGGACACATTAATGCTGCTCTGTGGGTCTGTTGGAGATATTCATAAATATTCCTAGCAAATCTAATAAATGTTGAAGACATTCTCATTACATAAACGCACTAAATCACACTTCAGCAGTGTTTATTTGAGAACTCACAAGAAAATCTGAGCTTGAGCAGCGTATATTTGAGGGCGTGCAAAGAAGTTTTGTGCATGAACAGGAAATCGGCGCGCAAGCAAAGAGATACGCATGCTGGTATTACATAAATGCGATCTCGACTTGTAATACTGCACTCTCGACATTTGTCATTGAAATAACGCCATACGTAGTTGGTAGATTTGTGTAAAAGACCTGCCGCCACAGCTGGAAAAATCCTAGAGGAAACACATATATATATTGACAATGTGTGAAATGTGTGTGAAATGACCATTTTCTTAAATGAAAAGCTTTTTGGTAAAAAATTAATCATTAATAATGAGTCAAAATTGAGTTTTTCCTTAAAACAAGCAAACCCGTACTGATCGATTATTAGATTATTATTGTTAGATTATAGAATTGTGGGTACAATTAGCATGTTTTAGTACCTTCTATCATTAAAAGTTTGAATAACAAATTATATAAGTCTCTAGAAAAACAATGTTTTTATGTGTATTTAGGGTCATTTTGCACTGTCTCTACCTCCTGAACCAACTCTGGCCAACTCTATTTCATCGGTTATAAACAATCTGTAAAGCACTGGTAGCAAAAGTATGTCACTTGCTGTGGCGGGAAACTCTGAAAGGCATTGAGGCATGTCATTATTGTTCTCATTAATTTGAGCAAAATGTTCAGGATTCATCAATAGTAGCTTAATTATGTCAACCTTGTTATACAGTGAGTTTCTCATTTCCGATTTAAAAACAATAAAAATGTATAAAATAGTGCTTTAGACATGACGTTTGGAGTCTACGTTGAGGTTAGCATCTGGATATAACGCACAAAATTATGGAAAATGTCACTCTCAGAACGTGCTGTCAACTCTCTTACTGTCAACTATTTCAACTCCATTCTCATCAACTGTTATCTTCAACTGTTATCATCAACTCTTCTGTCATCAACTATTCTCAACTCTGTTCTCGTCAACTCTGTTCTCGTCAACTCTGTTCTCGTCAACTCTGTTATCGTCAACTGTTTTTATCAACTCTTACCATCAACTCTTTGCTACTGTCAGCTATTTTCAACTCCGCTATCATCAACTGTTATTGTCAATTTTGTTACTGTGAATTATTCTCAACTCTGTTATTGCCAACTCTGTTATCATCAATTCTTTTACCATCAACTCTTTGTACTATAACTCTTAATACTATAACTTTTTTCAACTTCGTTATCATCAACTATCAACTCTGCTATCATCAACTGTGAACTATTCTCAACTCTGTTATTGCAACAGAGCTATTAATTATCATCAACTCTGTTATCGTCAACCGTTATCATCAACTCTTGTCGTCAACTATTTTCAACTGTGTTCTTGATCCTCAACTCTGCTATCGGTGGCTCTGCTATTGTCAACTATTTTCAACTATTATCGTCAACTCTGTTACTGTCAACTATTTCAACTCTGTTATCGTCAACTCAGTTATCATCAACTGTGTTATCATCAACTGTGTTATCATCAACTCTTGTTATCGTCAACTGTTATCATCAACTCTGTTACCATCAGTTCTTCTACATTAACTATTTTCAACTTCATTATCATGAACTATCAACTGTGCTATCTTCAACTCTTTTACTGTGAACTATTCTCAACTCAATTATCGTCAACTCTGTTATTGTCGACTGAGTTATCAATTATCGTCAACTCTGTTATTGTCGACTCAGTTATCAATTATCGTCAACTCTGTTATTGTCAGCCGTTATCAACTCCGTTATCTTCAACTCTGTTATTGTTAACTCTTCTGTCATCAACTATTTTCAACTGTGTTCACTATCCTCAACTCTGCTATCGATGGCTCTGCTATTGTCAACTATTTTCAACTGTTATCGTCAACTCTGTAACTGTCAACTTTGTTACTGTCAACTCTGTTACAGTCAACTCTGTTATCGTCAACTATTTACTGTCAACTATTCTCAACTGTTATCGTTAACTATGTTATTATCAACTGTGTCAGTCAACTATTGTCAACTCTGTTATAGTCAACTCAATTGTTGTCAACCCTGTTATCATCAACCCTATTATCATCAACTCTTCTATCATTAACTATTTTCAACTCTGTTATCATCAAATCTGCTATTGTTGACTTTGCTACCGTAAACTCTGTTACTGTCAAATGTTTTCAACTCCATTATCATCAACTGTCGTCAACTCTCTTATCGTCAACTCTACTATCGTTAACTATTTTCAACTTCATTAACATCAACTATCAACTCTGCTATCGTTGTCTCTGCTATCATCAACACTGTTACTGTCAACCATGTTATCGTCAACTGTGTTATGATCAACTCTGCTATCCTTAACTATTGCTGTCAACTCTTTTAACGTCAACTATTTTCAACTCTGTTACCGTCAACTCTGTTACCGTCAACTCTGTTACCGTAAACTCCAATATTGTCGATTCTGCTCCCGTCAACTCTGTTACGTCAACTCCGTTACCGTCAACTCCAATATTGTCGATTCTGCTCCCGTCAACTCTGTTACGTCAACTCCGTTACCGTCAACTCCAATATTGTCGATTCTGCTCCCGTCTACTCTGTTACTGTCAATTGTTTTAACTATGTTTTTGTCAACTCTCTTACCATCAACTCTGTTATTTCCAACTCTGTTCTCGTCAACTGTAATCATCAACTCTGTTACCACCAACTCTTCTATCATTAACTATTTTCAACTTTGTTTACTAACATCAACTCTGCTATCATCAAATTTGCTACCGTCAACTATTTTTTAACTCAGTTATCATCAACTGTTACTGTCAATTTTATTACTGTGAACTATTCTCAACCCTGTTATTGCCAATCTGTTATCGCATACTGTTATTAACTCATTTACCATCAACTTTTCTATTTTTGACTATTTTCAACTTCGTTATCATCAACTATCAACTCTGCTATTGTCAACTCTGTAAGTGTGAACTATTCTCAACCCTGCTATTGCCAACTCTGTTATCGTTAACTCTGTTATTGTCAATTGTTTTCATCAACTCAGTTATCATTAACTCTTCTGTTAACTATTTTTAACTTTTCGCTATTCTCAACTCTGCTATCGATGGCTCTGCTATTGTCAACTATTTTCAACTCTTATCGTCAACTCTGTTACTGTGAACTATTCTCAACTCTGCTATCATCAACTCTGTTACTGTCAACTCTGTTATCGTCAACTTTTGTTTTCGTCAACTTTGTTATTGTCAAATTTGTTATTGTCAAATTTGTTATTGTCAAATTTGTTATCGTCAACTTTGTTATTATTAACTGTGTTAGCATCAACTATCATCAACTCTGTTATAGTCAACTCAGTTGTTGTCAACCCTGTTATCATCAACTCTTCTATCATAAACTATTTTCAACCCTGTTATCATCAACTCTGCTATTGTCGACTCTGCTACCATCAACTCTGTTACTGTCAAATGTTTTCAACTCCGTTATCATCAACTGTCGTCAACTCTACTATCGTTAACTATTTTCAACTTCATTATCATTAACTATCAACTCCGCTATCGTTGTCTCTGCTATGATCAACTCTGTTACTGTCAACCGTGTTATCGTCGACTGGGTTATGATCAACTCTGCTATCCTTAACTATTACTGTCAACTCTTTTTACGTCAACTATTTTCAACTCTGCTATCATCAGCTCTGTCACCGTCAACTCTTCTAATGTCAATTATTTTAAACTCTGTTACTGTAAATTTTGTTACCGTCAACTCTGATATTGTCAATTCTGCTCCCGTCTACTCTGTTACTGTCAATTGTTTTTAACTATGTTATTGTCAACTATGTTATCATCAACTCTGTTACTGTCAACTCTGTTACCATCAATTCTGCTATGCTAGATTTGTTGTGTATCGTTCCAAATGATCTTAAATGAAAATGCTTGAAATGTTTCTGCAATGAATCATGTAAACATACAGTAAACTATAATTCATATCTGTGATAGAGCAGTGTTTTTAACATAATTACTACAGTCTTCTGAGTCACATGATCCTTCATAAATCACTAAAATGTGATTTACAGAAATGCTATAATTACAATAATGCGTAACAATCAGAAATATTATTAATAATCAGTTTGCACAATAATGCCAAATAATATTTCAGATTGTAATGCATTATTGTGCAAACTGATGCATTTTATTTTTCAAATTGCACAAATAACCAAGTTAATTTATTTGAAAGGATATTTTGAAACATAAATATCAATGCTTTCTAATTTCTTAAAACTATATTTTGAACAGTGTAATGATTGATCAATAAATGGTGAATCATTACTTTTATGCTCAAAAACTAGATGTGATATTTTTATCCCACTGTTACGCAAATATAATTGGCTGTGTGTGTGTGTGTGTGTGTGTGTGAAATGTGTCTGAATGTATTTCTACACCTGCCGCAGTCTCAACATGGATTATTGCATTTGAGGTCTGTTATTTTGATAATCTTCTGTCCTCAGCAGGATGCGGGATATTAAATAACGGATCAGAAAACAGCGCACTTAATGTCCCTTCACACCCGCTCCAATGTGCATCATTAAAATAATAATAATACAAATCAAAATACAGTTGCACTTCAACAAGAGTTTATTATATTTATTCATTTATAATTACTAAATATTTATAAATAAATAAATAAATAAACATGTTTTTATTTATATAAGTAATTTTAAGACACCATTTTTTTACATAGAGTACTTAAAAACAGTTACAAAATGGTGGTTGCTTGTATTTGTTGCAAATAAACTCTTCATATACATAATAATAAAATACAGTAATCCAGATTCTCTGCATTTATTAGATATGGGTTTGGGTGAAATGCTAATAAACGTATTTGTTTATACTATGATGGTCTGAGAACATTTCAACTTTGACATTTCTAATGAAAATATGATGTTTTAGCGTTGTGTTTTTATTATACTTGTATTATTGTGATTGAAAATCTCAATTATTCCACCAAATATTGCTTTCTAAGCTAAAGTTAAAACAAGTATAAAATCATTCAAGATTTCACACACATTTCACACATTGTCAAGTTCAAAGAAACTGAAATATATATGTATATTCATTCATTCATTTTCTTTTTGTTTATTAATCAGGGGTCACCACAGTGGAATGAACCGCCAACTTATCCAGCATATGTTTTACACAGCGGATGCCCTTCCAGCTGCAACCCATCACTGGGAAACACCCATACACACTTATTCACACACACTCTCTCAGAAATGAAGGTATGAGAGCTGTCAGAGGGGCGTTACATTTTCAAAAGGCACACATTTGTACTTGAAGAGTCCATATTGGTACCTCAAAAGTACATATTAGTACCTACACATTTTAAGAGGAACACTTTTGTCTTTTTTAGGTACTAATATGTACCCTTGAGGTATTAATATGGACCTTTTAGGTACTAATTTGTACCATTTGAAAAGGTATCACCCCAGTGACAGCTCGCGTACCTTTATTCCTGAGAGTGTACACTATGGACAATTTAGCTTACCCAATTCCCCTATAGCACAAACACGGGGAGAACATGCAAACTCCACACAGAAACACCAACTGACCCAGCCGAGACTCAAACCAGCAATCTTCTTGCCGTGAGGCGACAGTGCTACCCACTGCGCCATCCCTTATATATGTATATATAATTATATATTTTATATATTGATAACCATGCAAATAATATTAATGACTCTCTAGGGGGTTCATCTGAACTTGTGCAACAGTTCAAATCAAATTGCGACAAATCAGCGCATTCTGAGACAACATCAGAAATGTCAAATATAAACTCACGGTTAAGAAAGTAAGACTTGATGAAAAGTCAAATGGATCTTTTTTATTTTTGATATTTTATTGTGGAAATATTTCACCTAAATCCACACAATTTCCATTAACAAAACTCTATTGTTTGTAGTTTATTATTAGGTAGAAACATTTTTTTATTTTTGATCAATATTTAAATAAGCGTATTTAATTCACCCCACTGGCAGATTATTTAGCTTGTTTTTAGTGAAACACTTTATTTTGATGGTCCATTTGAGCATTAGTAGACTGTCTGCTTAATATCTGCTGCTCCTTCAACAGACATTGAACTGAGTTTTGTGGTGTTTTGTTGTTTGCTTTGTGCTTCGCTTTCTCTTCTTTTTTCCATTGTGTACTCTGTCCTGTTCTAGGTGTGCATCCATTGGTTGAAAAAGATGTCAATCACCTTTATGACGCACCAATCAGGAGCTGGTCCGCCACGTATAAAAGACATGCGCTTGCGCTGTTCAGAAGGAGCGCTTGGCTGACCACCAAACTCCTCGCTTGTGTCGGCCAGCCTGTTCATTTGTGTTTGTATAGTTTTGTTGTTGTTGTTGTGTAGTTTTATTTATTATATAAGCTTGTGCAGCTCAATTTAGTATTTATTGACAAGTCGAATGATCTTTATGAGAATTGGATTATCAGATAAGCTCTTGTTTGCTAATGGCAGTGTGCACTTTACGAGAGATCTAGTAATCTTGAGCAGCATAGTTTTTTGTGTTGGTTTATGGAGGAGTTGCCACATTTGTAATAGTTTTTTGGAATCATTATGAAGTTTAGTTAAGCTGGCAGCTAGCTGTCTGCAACTCTCACATGGTCGCCCACTGAAGCTAAGCAGGGCTGAGCCTGGTCAGTACCTGGATGGGAGACCACATGGGAAAGCTGGGTTGCAGATGGAAGTGGTGTTAGTGAGGCCAGCAGGGGGCGCTCAACCTGTGGTCTGTGTGGGTCCTAATGCCCTAGTATAGTGATGGAGACTCTATACTGCTCAGTGAGCGCTGTCTTTTGGATGAGATGTTAAACCGAGGTCCTAACTCTCTGTGCTCATTAAAAAATCCCAGGATGTCCTTCGTAAAATAAAGAGTAGGGGTTTAACCCTGGCATCCTGGCCAAATCTGCCCACTGTCCATCATGGTTTCCTAACCATCCCTGTATTATAATTGGCTTTGTCACTCTGTCTCCTCTCCACCAATCACCTGGTGTGTGGTGTGCGGTCTGCTGCAGAATGGCTGCCGTCGCATCATTCAGGTGTATGCTGCACACTGGTGCTGGATGAGGAGATTCCCCCAATGTGCGCTTTGAGTGCCCAGAAAAGCTCTATATTAATGTAAGGAATTTATTTATTCATATTATTTTCGGCTTAGTCCCTTTATTAATCGGGGGTCGCCACAGCTGAAACTGAAGCACCTGAGGAATACCACGCGAACACAGGGAGAACATGCAAACTCCACACAGAAACACCAACTGACCCAGCCGAGGCTCGAACCAGTGACCTTCTTACTGAGAGCTGACAGCACTACCTACTGCACCACCGCGTGGCCATGTAAGGAATTATTATTATTATTATTAAGAGTATTATTATTATTATTATTATTATTATAATTATTATTATTATTAAGCGTATTATTATTATTATTATTATTATTATTATTATTAAGCGTATTATTACTATTATTATTATTATTATTATTATTAAGAGTATTATTATTATTATTATTATTAAGCGTATTATTATTATTATTATTATTAAGCGTATTATTATTATTATTATTATTATTATTATTAAGCGTATTATTATTAAGCTTATTATTATTATTATTAAGCATATTATTACTATTATTATTATTAAGAGTATTATTATTATTATTAAGCGTATTATTATTATTAAGCGTATTATTATTATTATTATTATTAAGCATATTATTATTATTATTATTATTATTATTAAGCGTATCATTATTATTATTATTATTATTAAGCGTATTATTATTATTATTACTATTATTATTAAGCTTATTATTATTATTATTATTATTAAGCGTTTTATTATTATTATTATTATTATTATTATTAAGCGTATTATTATTATTATTATTATTATTAAGCGTATTATTATTATTATTATTATTACTATTATTATTATTATTAAGCATATTATTATTATTATTATTATTAAGCGTATTATTATTATTATTATTATTATTATTAAGCGTATTATTATTATTATTATTATTATTATTATTATTATTATTATTATTATTATTATTATTATTAAGCGTGGCATACGCTGAAGATTACGGCTGTTTCACTTATCCATTGGTTGTGTGTTCTCATTTTCACCAAGCACTATTAGGGACTCACTGAATGTTACTTCTCATCCACCTTAATAACTTAAACGCGTAACACTGACTAGAAGAAACTTTGCACGTACATGTCAACTTACACTAACCCTAACCCCATCCTAACAGTCTACTAATAATCTAATGAGGTAACTTAAATTAAACAAACAGACCCTCAAAATAAAGTCTGACCCAATATTTCTGACTTCTCCAGAAGATTCTTGATTTCAGAAATGTTAGATATTTACACTAGACAAAAACTAACCGTGCAAAAGATCGAATGAAATATGAATTAGTATTCAGCATAATATAATGCACTCCATGCTCTTAAAGGTTATATGAAGTGATGATGTGAGACATGTTGAAGTGCTGTACTTGGTGAGCGCGCTCTTCTTCATCCTGTCCTCCTCTGCTTCTGTCAGATGATGATGATTGTGGATTTTCTGCTCCCAGAACGTCTTGATGAAGAGTTTATCGTGAATGAGAGCTGAACTCATCTCATCTACAAACACACACACAGAGTAAGAGCTCATTTAGTTCATCTGTGTGTGAGAGAGTGTGTGTATAATAGGATTACAGCCTTGCTGAACTCAGTAGGAAAGATTGTAAACAAATTGTGTCCGCAATAGTAGGTAGTTTGCCTTTTTGAATAAGACGACGTCATCTCTTTCTTTAAATATTCTATTTTTGGAACAAATGATTTTGCTATTTATTATTTGACTGTTTATTAAAAATAAAAGATATGTAGTCATGTTATTTTTTCACACATTGTTAGTATTGAAACATAATCGACTCATAACATAGTTGACTATTTGGATGCTGAGTTGTTTTAATCAGCATTAGTCATTGCAGATAAAATAGATGTGTGTGTGTGTGTGTTCACCTGGTGTGTTCAGTAGATCAGCTGTCCTGTAGTGGTCAGAGAGAGTCTCCTCATCGTCCTCTCTGTCTGTGTGTGTGT
Organism: Danio tinwini; assembly: GCA_903798205.1. Taxonomy (NCBI): domain Eukaryota; kingdom Metazoa; phylum Chordata; class Actinopteri; order Cypriniformes; family Danionidae; genus Danio; species Danio tinwini. The sequence continues at coordinate 587,407 of CAIGQZ010032336.1, forward strand.
TTATAATGTCAGCGTCTCCTCATCGTCCTCTCTCTGTGTGTGTGTGTGTGTGTGTGTGTGTGTGTGTAATATCAGCGTCTCCTGTCAGTTTCTCAGCTCCTCCTCGAGGCTGTGTTTACTCTGGAAGTTACTTTAAAAGTAAAGGATTACAATCTTGCGTTACATCTTTTAAAAATAGCTAGACGTGGTAGTTTATTAGCAAAGTAATGCTTTCTATTACTTTAAGCATGCTTGTTTGAAATATACAGTAGGGATGCTCCAATCAGGATTTTTGCAGCTGATACTGAGTACCGATTACTTGTCATGGTGATCGGTCGGTACGGAGTACCGATTCTGATATAATTATAGAACACTGCAATTATAAGTGTTGTAAACAGTGTTAACAGAACATTGATAATGTTATCTGGTCTTTCATTGTGTTTATCCTCAAGTGTTTCCTCAAAGTAAGAGTTAGCTCTACTATAAAAGATCTGGGTGTCATATTAGACAGCAATTTAACTTTTGAAAATCATATATCCCATGTCACAAAAACTGCAATCTGAGAGATTTCGCTAAATTATGAAGTTTGCTATCCACATCAGATGCAGGACAGCTAGTTCATGCCTTCATGACTTCTAGGCTGGATTACTGTAATGCTCTGTTTGCTGGTTGTCCAGCATCCTCTATTAACAAACTTCAGCTAGTACAAAATGCAGCTGCCAGAGTTCTTACCAGGTCTAGAAAATATGATCATATCACCCCAATTTTATCCTCCTTACACTGGCTGCCTGTTAAGTTTGGTATTGAATATAAAATATTGCTTCTTACCAATAAAGCCTTAAATAATCGAGCTCCTGTTTATCTAACCAACCTCCTGTCTCACTACAACCCAACCCGCTCTTTAAGATCTCAAAACTCAGGGCTTCTGGTAGTACCTAGAATAGCAAAGTCCAGTAAAGGAGGTCGAGCCTTCTCATTTATGGCTCCTGAACTCTGGAATAGCCTTCCTGATAATGTCCGAGGCTCAGACACACTCTCACTCTTCAACACTAGATTAAAGATCTATATTTTTAGTAAAGCATACACTCAATGCATCACATAGCGGTATGATGCATAATGTGCTCCACGCATCTCGTTTATAAACACTATGTACAGCAGCTATGCTAATTATTCTATTTATTCTTTTTTTCCACCTGGGGATACTCATCCCGAGACCCCCAGTGATTATGTAATGCCACTGAAGTGATCCAAGACCTGTGAAGAGATGATACCAAGATTTCCCAATCCTGGACCAGGCCGTATCCTGAGCAGCAGCTGTGGTGGTCATGGAGGAGTGGAGAGCATGAGACTGATTCCTGTGATGCTCCAAGGACAGACGAGTCTTCGCAGAGGTCCAGCGTTCTCCAGCCTCCAACGCCTAGACTGCAGCTCTGCACAAGACGTTTGGCCAGAGGAAAAAAAGGTTGCGCCCAACTGAGCCTGGTTTCTCTTGAGGTTTTTATCCTTCACTTTGGTAAATTGGTGAAGTTTTTTCCTCGCCGCTGTCGCCACTGGCTTGCATGGTTTTGAGACTTGTAGAGCTGCGCATCGTTGGATTACTCTTCAGTGTTTGGACTCTCAGCAGTGAATATTAAACCACACTGACCTGAACTGAACTAAACTGAACTGACACTGTTTCCATTCACTATAATCTTCTATGTGAAGCTGCTTTGACACAATCCACATTGTAAAAGTGCTATAGAAATAAAGATGAATTGAAATGAATGTTTTCTGAATCTTTAGATCTCTTTCATCTGATGTTTATGCAAATGCTTCCTGCTTACGAATATTTAATTATACTATTTCCCTAATGTTTGCTGAATGCAATGTTAGATTAACGTTTGCATAAGGTTTTAGAAACGAAAACAACTAGATGTGCAAAAGTGACGTTTTAACAATTTATTTCTATTCGTTTTTTATTAGAAGATTTGGATTTTATATTGACCAATCATTGATAATTTCATTCCAGAAATCTGCTCAGCTCAGATATTGATTTGACTGTAATATTAGTTATCAGTGTTACTTTTAAAAGTAATGGATTACTTTATAGTTAGTTACTTATAGGAACAGTTACTTTTAAAGGAAAGTCATGCGCCACGTTACGTTTACATCACTTTTTCATCTGGGCTAGACTCGCCTGCTTGTAATAATATAATAAAAACCTCTATTTCTGATCAATGTAAGGATCTTTTATGTGAATAAATAAAGGCGTTGTAAATGAATGTCTGTACAGATAAGCTCAAACTAATCTGTCATCTGTTCTGCATTTCATGAAGGATGCATTAAAAAAACATTTTAGCAATAAATGTTTAGAGTGGCACGGTGGCGCAGTGGGTAGCACAATCACCTCACAGCAAAAAGGTCACTGGTTCGAGCCTCAGCTGTGTCAGTTAGCATTTCTGTGTGGAGTTTGCATGTTCTCGTGTTCGTGTGGGTTTCCTCCGGGTGCTCCGGTTTCCCGCACAGTCCAAACACATGCGCTATAGGGGAATTGGGTAAGCTAAACTGTCCGTAGTGTATGAGTGTAAATGAGTGTATGGATGTTTTCCAGTGATAGGAAAACATATGCTGGATAAGTTGGCGGTCCATTCCACTGTGGCGACCCCAGATTAATAAAGGGACAAAGCCGAAAAGAAGAAAGAAAGAAATGTTTAGAGTTTTCAAAGATTCTGAATCTGTTTTTCTACAAGTGAGGGAGTGAATATACATGCTCACAATGTAACTGATGCTACCTTTTAATATAGTAACACAGCAAAAACACTTTTCTTACTGAGAATCTTCAGAGAGTCTTGTTTTGAATCCAAATTCAGTAAAAAAAAAAAATATATATATATATATTGTTTTGTTTTCTGAAATAATCAGTCAAAATTGAGTGGATTATTTTCTTAAAACAGGCTAAAACATCTGCCTATGTGGCGAGTCAAATAAACTTGTTTTCAGTTTGAAATAAAATTATTAGCATTTTCTAGACAAGTAAAAAATACTGTTTTTTGTTTTCAGAAATAATAATAATAAGAAACAAAAAGATGATGAAAGAAACAAAATTAGAAAATAATCATGTTTTTAGTTTATAATAATAATAAATAATCATAAATAAGGCGTCATGACGGCGCAGTGGGTAGCATGATCGCCTCACAGTAAGAAGGTCGCTGGTTCGAGTCAGTGTGTGTTTCTGTGTGGAGTTTGCATGTTCTCCCCGTGTTGGTGTGGGTTTCCTCCGGGTGCTCCGGTTTCCTCCACAGTCCAAACACATGCGCTATAGGGGGATTGATCAACTAAGTTGTCCGTAGTGTATGAGTGTGTGTGTGAATGAGTGTGTATGGGTGTTTCCCAGTCATGGGTTGTGGCTGGAAGGGCATCCGCTGTGTACAACATTCCACTGTGGCGACCCCTGATTAATAAAGGGACTGAGCTGAAAAGAAAATTAATGAATGAATCATAAAGAAGAAAAAAAAATCACATTTATTCTAATAATAATAATAATAATAATAATAAATATAGCTGCAATATATTTTATATTTTATATATTGACAAATCTTAAATGAACATTTTGAGTGACCACTTTTATGTCAAAGTGTTCAGTATAAGCAGCCCTATAATGTGTAGATCAAGTCATGGCACCTTATTTCAAGTTAATAATAATAATAATAATAATAATAATAATAATAATAACTAGAATTGTACATTTCCTAAAAAAAAATGTGAGTGGGGTTTGTGTGGCAAATTGCTGGGGTACAATGCATTTTAATTGTTAGCTAGGTGGTTGCTAAAGCGTTGCTTGGCGGTTGCTAGGGTGTTCTGAGTGGTGGCTAGGTGGTTGTTAAGGCGTTGCTAGGCGGTTGCTTGGGTGCTCTAAGTGGTTGCTAGGTGTTTGCTATAGTGTTGCTAGGGTATTCTGTGTGGTTGCCAAGGCGTTGCTAGGGTGTCCTGAGTGGTCGCTAGACACTTGCTGGGGCAATACTAGGCTGTTGCTAGGCGGTTGCTAGGGTAATTTGAGTGGTTACTAGGCAGTTGCTAGGGTACACTGGGTGGTTACTAGGCAAGGCTTGCATACATGTCTGATAAAATCTTTCATTTATTCATTCATTTTCTTTTTTGGCTTAGTCCCTTTATTAATCCAGAGTCGCCACAGCGGAATGAACCGCCAACTTATCCAGCACGTTTTTTACGCAGCGGATGCCCTTCCAGCTGCAACCCATCTCTGGGAAACACCCATACACACTCATTCACACACATACACTAGGGACAATTTAGCCTACCCAATTCACCTCTACTGCATGTGTTTGGACTGTGGAGGAAACCCACGCCAACACGGAGAGAACATGCAAACTCCACACAGAAACACCAACTGACCCAGCCGAGGCTCAAACCAGCAACCTTCTTGCTGTGAGGCAACAGCAATACCTACTGCGCCACAGCGTCGCCTGATCCCTTGATCCCACGCTGAGGTGTCTGGGACAAAAATTGTGAAACTAGTTACGTGCCGAAATTTAGTATGAAAGAAGAAGAAGAAGAAGTATGGAGAATAACAATAGTGACCTTTGCCAAACCCCACTAAAATAATAAAACAAAACAAGAAAATATTAATGTTTTCAGTTTGAAGCCGGATAAAACTCACTTCATTTTGACTCATCATTTCTAAAAATAAAAACACACTTTCTTTTCTTATCTAGAAAAAGCTTCTTGATTTTAGTCTAAAACAGGACAGAATCATATAACTGCAGTATTGAAGCGTGTTATTGCCGTGTGTGAATAATAAGTAATGCAGTACTGCTTACTGAAAAAGTAATCAGATTACATCAGTCACACCACCGATACTGTATTACACTGCAGAGGAGTGAATGAAACTGTGAACACTGAACACTAATGAAGCCATTACTACAGCAAACACCTGATGACAGTATCATGTTCAAGTGTGTGTGTGTGTGTGTGTGTGTGTGTGTGTCTCTGTTACTCAATCAATGTGTGTTTAAGGTGGAAAACATCCTGCACATGTTGTAAAGGAGCATGACATCTAAAATAACCTCTCTAATCATCCACTGACAGACACAGCAAAACACATGTGAGTGAGTGTGTGTGTGTGTGTGTGTGTGTGTGTGTGTGTGTGTGGGCATCTCTGTATGTCAGTCTGTCTGTGTATCAGCATGTGTGTGTGTTAGGGTGTATCTGTTTGTGTTTGTATATTTGTCTGTGTGTTTGTCAATGTTTGTGTGCGTGTGTGTGTTTTTATGTGAGTGAGTGTGTGTGTGTGTGTGTGTGTGTGTGTGTTTGTCAATGTGTGTATGTCTGTGTATCTGTCAGTGTTTGTGTGCACGTGTGTCTGTTTATGTAAGTATGTGTGTTTGTCAATGTGTGTGTGTGTGTCTGTGTATCTGTCAATGTTTGTGTGCGTGTGTTTATTTGAGTGAGTGTGTGTGTTTGTTAATGTGTGTGTGTGTGTGTGTGTGTGTGTGTGTGTGTGTGTGT
>CAIGQZ010032336.1:592990-605039 GCA_903798205.1 Danio tinwini
TGTGTGTGTATCAGTATGTGTGTGTGTTAGGGTGTATCTATGAGAATTTGTCTGTCTGTATATTTGTCCGTGTCTGTTTGTGCATGTTTGTGTGTGTGTGTCTGTGTGTGTGTGTGTGTGTGTGTGTGTGTGTGTGTGTGTGTTCATGCACATCTCAATTATACCACAGTAAATGTCGTCAGTCAGAAACAATCTGATCTTTACATAGAGGCTGAGGTAACTACAGTGTGTGTGTGTGTGTGTGTGTGTGTGTGTGTGTGTGTGTGTGTGTGTGTGTGTGTGCGCGTGCGTGTGTGTGTGTGTCTGCAGTATGTAAGTCTATACAAATATCCAGAGTTGTGAGCTGTGTTCTACTGCATATAGCTCATTAGTTGTAATGCAATTCATACATTAATATGAATAATCAGAATGAATGACATGCAGTGACGACAGCTGCAGCGTTCAGAAGAGGAGAACAACACTCTGATAACACATCTTACAAATCTAATGTGCAAATCTACAAATAAGACTAAAACATTCATTCATTCATTTCTTTTCTTTTCGACTTGGTCCTTTTATTCATTAGGGGTCACCACAGCAAAATGAACCACCAACTTGCCCTTCCAGCTGCAACCCATCACTGGGAAACATCCATACACTCTCATTCACACACTCATGCACTACAGACAATTTAGCCTACCCAATTCCCCTATAGCGCATGTGTTTGGACTGTGGGGGAAACCGGAGCACCCGGAGGAAACCCACGCCAACAGGGGGAGAACATGCAAACTCTACACAGAAACACCAACTGACCCAGCCAGGACTCGAACCAGAGACCTTCTTGCTGTGAGGCGATCGTGCTAGCCACTGTGTCACTGTGCAGCCAAGACTAAAACACCCTTGTGTAAATGCAAAACTGAACAAAATAAAGGCAGAATAATGTAAACAACAGGAAATGAAGCAGTCAGATACATAAACATGGCCATTTCATCTACAGCACAGCTCCCAAATATTTAAATTACGGGTGTCCAAACTCGGTCCTGGAGGGCTGTTGTCCTGCTGAGTTTAGCTCCAACTTGCCTCAACACACCTGCCAGGAAGTTTCTAGTATATCTAGTAAGAGCTTGATTAGCTAGTTCAGGGGTGTTTGTTTAGGGTTGGAGCTAAACTCTCCAGGACACCGGCCCTCCAGGACAGAGTTTGGACACCCCTGGTTTAAATGTACTCACTGTTATTCAGTGTTTCGCCATGGATGAGGAAGCACTCATAACTCAGCCACACAATGTCCCATCATCCTAAAAACTGACTTGTTTGATGAGAGTTTCTCTCCTACATGCACATATTGAGTCACAGTCATAGCGCCACCTGCTGACAGAAAGAGTTTTGCATAAATCAGTCATTTGCTCAGGTTTTAATACTAATCAGCTTAAATTGTTATCGTCAACTGTTCTTTGTCAACATATGGCCACAAGGCAGTGGTGATCCTGGATGCAAGACCCCTTTTAATGCTGCTTGCAGCTTTAATTCCTCTATTATTATTCCCTCCCGAACTGTCTTAAGCATCTGTTTACTCATTTATGGCTCCTAAACTCTGGAATAGCCTTCCTGATAATGTCACACTCTCACAGTTCAACACTAGATTAAAGACCTATCTTTTTAGCAAAGCACACTCAATGCAGCACATAGCAGTATGACGCATGAGTGTGCTCCACACATCTCGTTTATAAACACTATGAACAGCAGCTATGCTAATTATTCTATTTATTCTCTATTTCCACCTGGGGATACTCATCCTGAGACCCCCAGAGATTATGTAGTGCCACTGATGCAATCCAAGAACTGTGAAGAGATGATCCCAAGGTATCCACAATCCTGGACCAGGCCGTATCCTGAGCAGCTGCTGTGGTGGTCATGGAGGAGTAGAGAGCCTTCGACTGATTCCTGTGACGCTCCAGGGACAGACGAGTCTATGCTGACGTCAAGCGTTCTCCAGCTTCCAACGCCTAGACTGCAGCTCTGCACATTTGGCCAGAGGAGAAATGTTCGTGCCCAACTGAGCCTGGTTTCTCTCCAGGTTTTTATCCTTCACTTACGCCAATTGGTGAAGTTTTTTCCTCGCTGCTGTCACCACTGGCTTGCATGGTTCAGGACTTGTAGAGCTGCGCATCGATGGATTTGCTCTTCAGTGTTTGGACTCTCAGCAGTGAATATTAAATCACACTGACCTGAACTGAACTGACACTGTTTCCATTCACTATAATCTTCTATGTGAAGCTGCTTTGACACAATCCACATTGTAAAAGTGCTATAGAAATAAAGATGAATTGAAAAGAAAAAATGAAATCTGTCTGCACTCCCGTCTCACGCAGCCAAAAGCCACCGCATTCACCGTGTTTGGTCTTGGTCTTCTGAGGCGCAGCTCATCTATTAGAGAAGAACAAACACCACAGTGGAGAATCCCAGCAGTGCAGCAGACTCCACTTCTCTCAGTGATATCTGTGCAGGAGCAGCAGGAGTTTCTGCTCTTCTGTTCCTCATTGACTGGAAATGCTGCTTTATTCACTAATGTTTTATTACTACATTCATTCAAGTGGTTCTGTCACTGTTTAATCCTTTCTGTGCAAGACTGTAGGGTATAGTTCATGCCACACGAGCTGTGAAGTGTTTAATATTGTAGTTCATTTTGAAGTAAAAATAGCGAAATGTTCATTAAGAGTTACATTTTTTACTGGAGGAAACAGCTGTGCTGATGAGGTGAACGCTGAGAAAACCCGACTGCTCCTCCGTGACATTAGGATACAGCTGATACAAGGTTATCTATATCAAAGAACTGCAAATAAGCAGATATTATAACAGTTTATCAGTAAACACACACCTTGTTCTCTCGCTGTCCACGGCTGTGCTTTCCTGACCAAAAAAGAAAATCAAAAGACAAGATGGAGCCGAATTCTGCCGCCGTTTTCTCATCAAATTTAAAGGGGATTTTTAAAAAAAATTAATTGCAAAAGTTTTTGGGGGCTGAGTAGAAATATAGGGGGGCTACAGCCACTCTAAAATAGGCCTGGCAACACCCATGGCAGTGTACCAGTTTTTGTTTACTTTTATTTATTTATATTGTTTTATTTATATTATTTTTATTTTTATTTGTATTTATTTAAATACATTTTTATGAATGATTAGGCTTTCTTTGTGTTTTTAATGCATTGTTATTTTTTTTAAATTATATAATTTATTTGCAGGGGCAGTGCAGTGGCTCAGTGGGTAGCGCTGTCGCCTCACAGCAAGAAGGTCGCTGGTTCAACCCTTGGCTGGGTCAGTTGGTGCTTCTGTGTGGAGTTTGCATGTTCTCCCCGTGTTGGTGTTGGTTTCCTCCGGGTGCTCCGGTTTCCTCCACAGTCCAAACACATGCGCTATAGGGGAACTGATGAACTACATTGGCTATAGTGTATGAGTGTGTGTGTGTGTGTGTGTGTGTGTATGTGTGAATGAGTGTGTATGGGTGTTTCCCAGTGATGGGTTGCAGCTGGAAGGGCATCCGCTGTGTAAAACATATGCTGGATAAGTTGACCCCTGATTAATAAAAGGACCGAAAAGAAAATGAATGAATTCATTTGCATATAAAACCTAAAAAGCTTGTGTTCTGGAGCAGTTTGCACTAAAGCTGCACGATTCTGTTTTAAAGTGCAATGAAAAAAAAAACAGGTTTACTGTACGTGTTTTTTAATATTCAAGAGTTCACACTTAGCTGATGATTGATTATAAGCAAGTTTGGCATGGTGTCTTGGGAGAGAGCCCTGAGCTTAAAAGGTCCTTGTGCTCTGGGCTCCCTCCCATTTGCAGGGCGAGAAGGGAGCTTTGAGCTCAGGTCTCGAGAACATGATTCTGATGACAGAATTGATTGCTATGAAGAGATATGCTGCTGGATGAGAGTTTGATTGTAGTGCTAATTTTAGATTGATCAATTAACTTGTAGTGCATGTTTTTTGGACTGTGGGAGGAAACTGGAGAACCCGGGGGAAACGCACGCGAGCATGAGAAGAACAGACAAACTTCACACAGAAACGACAGCTGGCCAGTTAAAGGACTAGAACCAGTGACGTTCTTGCTGTGAGGCAACAGTGCTAATCACTGGGCCACCGTGCAGCCCTATGAAAGGAAAGGTGGAGGAGTAGGGGTGGAAGGGGGGATTCTTCGAATCGAAGATGACTGTAGTGAGAAACCCTGGCTCTTTATAGTGAGTTAGGAATCGTCTGATTGGTGGATCATACGTAGTCAATGCAGTCGTGTTCAATCATAATCACCTGATCCTCTCCAAATTAGTTTATAAATAAACTTCACTTAGCGTTAACACGGCAAAATATGTGTTTCTTACTATCATCTTTTTGTCTTGTTTATAGTCCAAATATTTAAAAACTCAAATAAAGAAGCTTTTTCTGGACAAGCACAACATGTTGTTTTGTTTTCAGAAATAATCAAAAATAAATGAAGTCAGTTTTTACTTAAAACAAGCTAAATAATCTGCCAATGGGGTAAAGAAAATAATCTTGTTTTTCATTTAACATTTTCTACTTCTTTAAGAAAAATCTTACTTCATTTTGATTCATTATTTCTGGAAAATAAAACAATATTATTTTTCTTGTCCATAAAATGCTTCTTGATTTAAGTATTTTTAGATATTTAGACTTGAAACAAGAACTCTAAGTAAGCAAAGCATTTGTTGAAGTGTAAACTGAAGCGTCCCGCTGATGGACAGTGAAGGGGTTAAATAAAGAGCAATGCCTGTGTTTACATGAACCGAGGCGGTTTCAGCCGCGTATTTTTCTGTGCAGCTCTTGTATTTGTGCTCCTGATCTGTTGTATTGTTCTGATGCATTACGCCACATTAACACCCGCTCTTTCTCTTGCACTTTTCCACAAGGCTGCATGCATCTGGAGAATGTGTGTGTGTGTGTGTGTGTGTGTGTCACAGAGCGGATCCGGCCGTGTGAGAGTGAATGTGTGCTGGCCGTGACTGCTGCTGATCTGCAGGTCTTAAACACAGCTCTATTTTAGTCTCAGTCGACTGTAATTATGATATAAGACACTGTAGACATCGGCCACAGCTGCACTGAATCATTGTTTTAAAATAAACTCTGCTGAATGGAGGATTTCTGAACCACCTGTGCTTTTCTTACTTAAAGCTGTTGTCTTGTTTCTAGTCCAAATATCTGAAAACTCCAAAATCAAGAAACATTTTCTAGACAAGCAAAACATATAGGGCTCTACTTTAATGATCTAAGTGCAAAGTCTAAAGCGCATGGCACAAAAGCATTAAGGGTATGTCTGAATTCGCCCCGGCGCCTGGTCTAACAGGGTTGTGCTTATTCCCTAATGAGTTCTGGGTATGTTTTGAGCATAATCTGCATTAAACCAATCAGAGTCTCGTTTCTCATTCCCTTTAAGAGTCAGTTGCGTTGCTCAATGGTGCATTTGTTATTCACAAGGTGGACTTTATAAGTGTAAAAACTGAAGGCTTCACTAGCGAGAAAACAGTTAAACAGAGCATCTGCAGCGCGAGGATAAAGAACGAGCCTCCTCCATTCAGCCTTTTTACTTTACTCCTTTACGCTTTACTCCTTTACATATTTAATCTCCTTTATTAAGCACAAAGATTTGTGTCTAAACTATTTCTAAATTCAGTTCTAATCTCCAGCAGAGGAATAAATGAACAATAATAATGAAGTGTGCTCAAACAACTGAGTTATATCCAAACACACGTCCTGTTCTTATGCCCCATATGGTGATGCAGACATCTCCAAAACCCCACAGCTGGACAAATCTACACTTGTGTTTATTAAAACAGATATAAATCTGCAGATAATCAATAATCCTGCTAATAATAATAACATTATACAGATGCAGATGGTCATGAAGAAACTGAAAAAGCCCCCCGAGGTGAAGAAGGCATGGAGGCAGTGGTGTTTATATTGATGTAGAAAATCGTCATTTCTGGATCATTTTAAGCCTTTAATTGTGTTCATCTGTAAAGATATTTGTGTGTTGCTGATCATCCTGTGTGTATTCAGCAGTGTGTAAGCGTTTGAACCCGCATAGGCGCATAACTAACGCTCTCTGCTGGACTTTAAAGCAGCTTTTAGTTGGTCAATGGTGAGGTCTATTTCAGTTCTTCAAAATAGCAACGCTCCAACAATGCGCCTCAACACACCTCCTTTATAGACCAGCACACACATGAGTCCACAGAGTGCTGCAAATAAATTGACTAATTAAACAACGTGGAGCAAAATGCACCATACACATCTTGCAGCCGGGTGTATGATAGGGCCCATAGTAATGTTTTAAGAAATGAGTCAAAATGAAGTGAGTTTTCCCTTAAAACAAGCAAAATAATCTGACAATGGAGTATGCATAATAAACTTATATCAAAGCTAAAACATGATTATATTTCTCACCCCACTGGCAGATTACTTTGCTTGTTTTGTGTAAATATATCCAGTGTGTAATGGTAAAAATGAGTTAAATCTGCTTTATATAACCACACTTTACAGTTATGCAGTATGTTACTGAATTTTAAAGTCGCACCATGAAAATTACTGTATATTTTACAGTAAAGATATAAATACAATTCTGTAAATACATATACAGCAAGATACTGTCAAGGTAAATACAGTATTTTTGCTGTAATTTATTTACAGTAAGTTACTGGTGAACTGCTGTCAGTGAGTTGCATTAGATTCTACAGGAAACTGTTAATAGTGTAAAATCACAAATAAAAAAGGAAGTAGTGATTTCTAAATTTACATTGACTTGTATTTCATTGCAGACAATACAAAAAACATTATCTAATGTGTTCCTCGTCATTTTTATTGTTGTTATTTTTTCTAAATCAACAAGGATTCCAATTTTGGTTTCTTGCCACACATAAAAAAAAAAAAAAACTTGTAACAGTAAAGCATTTAATGCTTTGTAATGTTGCCGTTCCTTTTCACAACACTTAACAGACATTTGGGGACTGAAGACACAGAGTGATGAAGTTTTTCAAGTGTAATTCTGTCCCATTTTTCTGCAAACAAGTCTTAAGGTGCGCAACAGTACGAGTCTTCGTTGTTGCATTTTGCACTTCAAAATGCGCCACACATTCTCTATTGGAGACAGGTCAGGACTGCAGACAGGCCAGTCCAGTTTCTGTATCCTCTTCCTCTGCAGCCACACATTTTTTATTGGAGACAGGTCAGGACTGCAGGCAGGCCAATCCAGTACCTTTATCCTCTTCCTCTGCAGCCACACATTCTCTATTGGAGACAGGTCAGGACTGCAGGCAGGCCAGTCCAGTACCTGTATCCTCTTCCTTTGCAGCAGGACTCTGTAATGTGAGCAGAATGTGGTTCAGCCCTGTCTTGTTGAACTCTGCAGGGCGTCCCTGGAGAAGAAGGCAGCATATTGTGCTCCAGAATCTCTCTGTACTGTTCAGCATTAATGGAGCATCACAGAAGTGCAGGTTACTTTTGCCAAGGGCACTGACACAACCCCAGACCATGACAGAGCCTGGCTTCTGGACTTGTTGCTGGTAACAGTCTGGATGATGCTTTCCTTTTTTGGTCCAGAGCACACGGTGTCCATTTCTCCCAAAAACACCTGAAACACAACTTCATCTGAGCACAGTACACGTCTCCACTGTGTGATGCTCCATCCCAGATGCCTCAGAGCATAGAGAAGTCGACGGCGCTTCTGGACACTGTTAACATAGGGCTTCCTTTTAGCACAGTACAGTTTTGACTGGCATTTGTGGATGTAACTCTGTATTGTGGTGCTTGACAAAGGTTTACCGCAGTATTCCTGAGTCCATGTGGTGATCTGGCTTATAGATGAATGAGGATTCTTGATGCAGCGCCCCCTGAGGGATCGGAGATCAAAGTTGTTCAGCACATGAAATGAAGCTGACCAGAGGAAACATCAAATATTGTGTGTTCATATTGTAAGTACATTTAGAAATCACGACTTTCTTTTTTTATTTGTGTTTTATCCACAACTTTTGTGGATTTGGGCTTATAAGTTTGTAACTCCATATTGTGACACATAAATCAGCATAAATTATTTTTATATTATATTGTTAAAATATTCATTTATACACTCATTTTCTTTTTAGCTTAGTCCCTTTATTCATCAGAGGTCGCCACAGCGGAATGAACTGCCAACTTAACCAGCATATGTTTTACACATTGGATGCCCTTCCAGCTGCAACCCATCACTGGGAAACACCCATACACACTCATTTACACACACATTCATACACTACGGCCAATTTAGTTTATCAGCTCATCAAAATGGGCTTCTTGAAGATTAGACAGAGCGAGTCATTTAATGACTATTTTCACATGGAAGTGTGAAAGTCTCTCTCTCTCTCTCTCTCTCTCTCTCTGTCTCTCTCTCTCTGTCTCTCTCTCTCTCTCTGTCTCTCTCTCTCTCTCTCTCTCTCTCTCTCTCTCTCTCTCTCTCTCTCTCTCTCTCTCTCTCTCTCTCTCTCTCTCTCTCTCTCTCTCTCTCTCTCTCTCTCTCACAAAAGAAATCAAAGTGATGCATACGCGGTGGGATACTCCGGTAACCCGGACCAATTATAGGGTTGCAGTTGTTTGTGGGTCATTTGCATTGCACTACTTGCATTGTATTTGCATTGCCTCACACAATAAACATATATTTCTATATGATGTAAAAGTAGTCAAAACAAATGACAACACTGTTCTTTTTCCTGTAACAACAGCACAGTGAATAACAGTAAATCTAATTATGTTTTTTCTATTATTATTATCACTATTTATTATTGATTGCTTTATTTTCTTAACAATTTTTAATTAGTTTTTTCATCTTATTTTGTGCTTAAAAATAATATTATTTCAGAAGATTGGAATTTTCTTGTGGAAAACCTGATGCGGCCCAGCCTCACCCAGACTCTGCCTCCAGTGGCCCCCAGGTAAATTGAGTTTGAGACCCCTGATGCTCGAACTAGCGACCTTCTTGCTGTGAGGCGATTGTGCTACCCACTGCGCCACCGTGACGCCCTTGAAATATTCAATAACATTTAGCTTCACTGAATCAGATTAAGACCATTCATTTCAAGAGTTCACACTTAGATAATGCTTGACGCTGTTAGCAGGTTTGGCATGTCGTGCCAGTAGAGAACCCTGAGCTCGGAGATAGATGACCCCAAGGCCTGGTCAATGAGCATTAAGAGGGATACAAGATCAGGTAGTTCTTATTCTTTTGGACTATTCTTTGATTAATAAGACGGCTCTATAGGAATAGACCACCTACCGCACCAGTGCATACACTATTAAGTGCTTGCGACTGTTGTTTTTATTAAATTTACTTGTGTCTCATGTCTTTAGACATGAAACCCACGTTAGGAAACCCACGTTAACATGAGGAGAACATGCAAACTCCACACAAAAATGCCAACTGACCCAGCAAGGACTTCTTGCTGTGAGTCTACTAAAATGAAGATGGGAGTAAAGTTAGGCTGGATATTTATGTTAAATTTGGAATGATTGGATTGGCTAGCTAATGATTAGCGATAGGGACCAGCTGTGGTCAATCACCTGCTCCTCTCCACATTAGTTTGTGAAACTTCACTTATACATTATCAAAACTCATTCATTTTCTTTTTGGCTTAGTCCCTTTATTAATCAGAGGTCGCCACAGTGGAATGAACCACCAACTTATCCAGCATATGTTTTACACAGCGGATGCCCTTCCAGCTGCAACCCATCTCTGGGAAACATCCAGTCTGTTAGACCACCATCTCCAGGCCAGATAAATACAATCCAGCCCCGGACACCAGATCTTGTCAGAAAATGTCCATTTCTCCAGGTATCAAGGACAACAAGTCAGCAGAGTGTCCAATACCCAAACCTGTTAACCAGTATTGAATTGAATTAACATCAATATAGGAGTTGACTGAGAAAAGCAAAGAGGAGCAGAAGCAGGAGACAAAGTCCTGATGATAAAGAAAGAGCAGAGTTTATTGAATAATCTTAGTTGCTTCGTCTGACCAGGATAAATCCAACAAGTGTTATTATACTACAAGCAACAGCAATGGAAAATGCTGTTTTCCAAAAAACAAAGCTTCGCTTAAATCCACAGTCATAAGATTATAACAATATGAAAAATGGAAATAATAATCAAGCAATAATTATAGGAAAATAATAATAATAATAATAAAATATAAAAACAATAAAATGACAAATAATAATCAAATCATTAACTAATGATCAATAAAATGATAATTATTTAAATGATCATATAAAGAAATAAAATAATTCAATGAAGAATAAACGAATAAAAACAAATGAAAATAAAACACAACACAAATGAACAGTTGCTTTCTTGAAACCACACACACACATAAGTTTGCTGCAAGGATTCTCAGATCCTTAGTTATATTTTTCAAGTCACACACATTCACACTCACTACGGCCCAATTAGCATTTGTACCGCATGTGTTTGGACTGTGTGGGAAACTGGAGCACCCAGGGGAAACCCATGCAAACACAGGAAGAACATGCAAACTCCACACAGAAATGCCAACTGACCCAGCTAGGATTTGAACCAGCAACTTTCTTGCTGTGAGGCGATCATGCTTCCCACTGCTCCACCGTTACGCCACATTATCAAAACTTAAGTAAAAATATTTAACTTTGTAAGCAGACTAAGAAACAAAAAAAAGATGTTCTTACAGTAGAAATATGTCAAAATCTTAAATCAGAAAGAATATTGGCTCGTTTCCACTGACTGCTACAGTACAGTACGGTACGGGTCACCTTTATCAGGCTTGCGTTTCCACTGCTAAAAGGGTACCAATGGTACTCTTTTGGTGGGCGTGGTGTACGACAGAAGGTTTAAGTCAACTTCATTTACACTGGAGAAAATGTCTACAGTAAAGCTGTACGGGTCACTCACATATCATATGAGCAGCACTTCACACAACACAGAGGCTTTACACATATATACTGTATAAATGTTTATTACTAACCTTACTATGAACATGAGTTGATTATAACTGCAGATCAATGATCTAATGATAATCTGCAGTTATATAAAATAAATAAATGAACATATATGAACACATACAGACCCTTACAGTCTCTGATATGTTAACACGAACTACAGCCCACAGTCAGCAAACCTCTCCTGATTAACTGTGTGTGTAATCTTCAGCAGCACGTGTAGCCTCTTGTTAAAGTAACTCCATCATTCAGAGTTCATAATAGTCCAGCAGGTGATGATGATAGTTCAGCATGGCAGTTTGTTCAAGTTTGCTGTAATAATAATAATGTGCTCCTTTATTTCAAATATGGACGCGCGGCGAGCACAAGTGAGAAAGAGAAACCGCTCACGCTTCAGACTGGCTCGTAAAAAACTACAGGACACAGGGTAAAATCTGCTCTTCTTTTGGGCTTTGTGGCTGTTCATCAAGATGACGACAAGGTTCGTTTGAGCCGGGGTCGACCATGGCTTGTTATTATATGTATATATCATTACGCTGTAATCTCTCTGCTGTGTATTTACAACATGGCTGCTTCTTTGTTTTCATTCTGGCTTGTTGCGTGAGCTCGTGACGTATCTCTGTAAACCAATAGCGTTTAGCTGCGAGTCTAGCTCCGCCTTTTGGTACCCTTTCTTGTGTTTGGTAACATTTTGAAAGGGTGCCGAAAAAGTGGTACTGTACAGTTTGTTTCGGTATGCCTTTTGACAGTGGAATTGGCCATAAAAGCGTACTGAACCGTACCGTACCATACCACTCAGTGGAAACGGGCCATAAAATAAAGCTAAAATGATCTGCCAGCGGTGGTGGGCTAAAAAAACTCATTCTTGGTTTGAAATAAGGTGAATACTTTTGCTCCTTCTGAAAAAAAAACTGATTTAATTTTGACTGAAAACAAGACTATATTTTTCACTGCTCTAGAACAAGGAAAGAGCCATTTCAGTTTTTTTTTAGCAAATGCATTTTTGTAAAGAGCCATTTGGATGTATATATTGTCGCAGGAGAGGGACCACACAACAAGGTTTTAAACAAAAA
>CAIGQZ010032336.1:620039-647879 GCA_903798205.1 Danio tinwini
TTCATAAAGCTCTTATTAACACACAATACAGCTGCCTGAATAATCAGATGGAGAAATGCTCATTTCAATAGTTTATCATTTACTTACTCATCCTAAGTGATGAGCGTCACGGTGATGCAGTGGGTAGCACAGTCACTTCACAGCAAGAAGGTCACTGGTTCAAGTCTCGGCTGGGTCAGTTGGTGTTTCTCTGTGTAGTTTGCTTGTTCTCCCTGTGTTGGCGTGGGTTTCCTCCGGGTGCTCCCCCACAGTCCAAACACATGCGCTATAGGGGAATTGATGAACTAAATTGACCATAGTGTATGTGTGTGAATGAATGTGTATGGGGGTTTCCCAGTGATAGGTTGCAGCTAGAAGGTCATCCGCTGTGTAAAACATATGCTGGATAAGTTGGCGGTTCATTCCGCTGTGGCAACACCAGATTAATAAAGGGACTAAGCCGAAAAGAAAATGAATGAGTCCTGAATGATCTCTTAAACTGCTTTGTAAATAATGCAATACTTTAGTAATGAATAATTCATCTTTAACATTATGCATGTGCTCATGTGCACACGGAATATGCGCCTGCAGAATTTTACTGATTTTTAGCCCATTTATTCAATGTTTTAATTAATTACAGTAATATTATTGACTAATATGAACATGTTCATCTGATTTATGTACAATGCAGTTTGTACAGTCATACTTTCTGTCTTTTAGCAGATCTATTATATGAGAGACTTGCTTTGTTTACCAAATAAAGTGAATCTAATTGAATTTGCATTTTAAATATTTAATAAAAGTTAAAAAGATGTTTTTTTTTATTTCACATATTAAGGTTTTAGTTATGATACTCCCAAAATAATTACGCAGAAATCCACAGATTTTTACCAAAATTCTCCACAGAAATTTGCTATTATTTGCTCATGCTTAAGAAATGCCTCACAGTGTGCAGTTACTACAAACTGTCACCAAAAATGCTTCTTCATTTAAGAGTTTAAAGGCAAAAACTCCAAACAGGAAAACCCCAGAATTATTCGCCCCCCCTTACATTTTATTTTATTTTTTTTATATTTCCCAGATGATGTTGAACAGATTCAGGAGATTTTCAAAGTATGTCTGATAATATTTTTTTCTTTTTTAATTTTTAAACCCAATTTAAGGTCAATATTATTAGCACCTTACAGCTATATATTTTTCTACAGTTTACAGAACAAACCATCATTATACAATGACTTGCCTAATTACCCTAACCTGCCTATTTACCCTAATTACCCTAGTTAAGCCTTTAAATGTCACTTTAACTGTATAGAAGTGTCTTGAAGAATATCTAGTCTAATATTATGTGCTGTCATCATGACAAAGAGAAAATAAATCAATTATTAGAGATGAGTTATTAAAACTATTATGATTAGAAATGTGCTGAAAAAATCTGCTCTCCGTTAAACAGAAATTGGGGAAAAACATAAACGGGGGGGGGGGGCTAATAATTCTGACTTCAACTGTATGTCTGCTCCTCCACAGGTAAACTGTTCAACTTGAGGGAATTGAACGTGAATTATAATAAACTGCTGAGCATTCCTGCTGAACTGGGCGAGTGTGTGAATCTGGAGCGCCTGGAGATGACTGCAAACATACACCTGGCGGAGCTGCCCTTTGAGGTACACACACTGCAGATACACACAAGAAAAAACACATGCACGCACACACACATCCTCATGAATGAAGTCATTTACAAAACATGTGCTTGTGTATCCCAGCTAACAGAGAGCGTTCTCTGAACCTTCTCTTGCCCCCGACAAGGTTTACAATAATTAAATATTAGAAGTAGTTTACATTTCTAGGGGTTTAGAAACTGAGAACACTCGAAAAAGCTTTTCTCACTCAAAGTTTGTCTTGTTTGTAGTGCAAATATCTACAAATTCTTAAATCAAGAAGCATATCTAGACAAGCAATAGATATAGTGTTGTTATCAGAAATAATGAGTCGAAATGAAGAGAGTTTTACATTCAAATAAGCTAAATAACCTGCGCTGTACTGAATTAGCCAACGCAATCTCACGGCAAATCGTAACTTTTTGATTTAGTGGCTAATTTGTATGAATTCGTACAATCTAATTCATACAAATGCGTACTATTTGCTCATCACCCAATGATGGTTGGGGTTTAGGGGCGGGGTTAGCTGCCACGCCTCCTTTTTAAAATCGTACATTTTCGTACGACTCACTTCGTATACGAATTAGCCACCAAACTGACCAAATGTAAAATACTTCCGTTTCCTGGTGAGATCAGGCTGGATTAGCTGTAGCTCTAATTTAATTGTGTTTTTGCGATTGCTCAAGCAGGTAATAGGACATGTTGACCTCATATAAAGGTCAGCAGATGATTGTAGTTACTGTTGTTAGCTGGGATATTCCTCTGGTTTCAGCTCAGTAATCTGAAGAAGCTCCAGCACCTGGATTTGGCAGAAAACAAGTTTCCCAGCATCCCCATCTGTGTGCTGCGCATGGAGAGGCTGAAGTGTCTGGACATCAGCAATAACACACTCAGAGATCTGCCTGAGGACATCGACAGGTGTGTGTACACATGCACAGAGACACACACAGACAGACAGACAGACAGACAAACGTTCACACACATGCATGCATACACACACACATATACACAGGTTGAGAGTGAAGGTCTGGTTTTAGAGCACAGCAGCTCCTCAATATGGTGTAGTTCCTCCTCAATACAGCATCAGCCGGTGTTGGGAATGACAGACACGAGTCCTGCACGGATGGTGGATTCTGAGCCGTTCTGCTTCACAATAGTGTTCAGCTCACTACTGAAAACCTTTTCTGACCTTTTCTCCTCCAAAACACCACAAAGTGCTCAATAATGTTTAGTCTGGGTACTGTGCAGGCCATGGGAGAGGTTCAACTTCACTGTCATGTTCATCACAAACTCTGTCTCCAGTCCTGATGTGTATTGCTGCATTATCATCCTGACACACGCTACCGCCTTCAGGATACAATGTTTGACCCATTGGGTCACATGGTCCTTCAGAATGGGTTGGTAGTCCATCTAGCACAAGTAATGCTATGATATTGAGCCCAAACCATCACTGATCCCCTCATGCTTGACTCTGGGCATCAGCAGTCTGGGTGGGCCGCTTCTTTGGGGCTTCTCCACACCGTAACTCTCCCGGATGTAGGAAAGACAGTCAAGGTGGCCTCATCAGAGAACAACACATGCTCCAGATCTTCGCTGCTGCTCCACTGAAAGCGGCGTTTGGCATTGGCAGGAGTGAGCAGAGGTTTGGGTCATGTATATTGACCCAGTGGAGCTCCAGAGCAACAGTTCTGCTGGAAACAGGAGAGTGGAGCTGCACATCTGATTCTGCAGTGAGTCGGGCCGCTGTGCTCTGATGTGTTCTGGGTAAATCAGGGTCATCAGCCGGACGTCTCTTTCAGACAGCTTCCTCTGGCCTCCACAGCTCCTCCTGCTGGATGTGCTTCTTCTTCTTGATGGCTTGCTGACATTACTCTGGACGCCGCGGCTCTTGATCATCACACACACTTGCTGTCTCGCTCAAAGATACACAGCGAGACACACACCAACACTCTGCCCTCTTCTGAACTCTGCTGTGTCCCCATAATGCTGTGTGCAGTATTGAAGCAGAACTGTGCTGTTCCTCTGCTGATGAAGCCTTCACACTCTGCTCTACTGAATAACAATACCAATATGCACGCACGCACACACACACACACACACACACACACACACACACACACACACACACACACACACACCTGACGCTGTGAGTGTTTCTCCTTCAGGCTGGAGGCTCTAGAGATGCTGTTCCTGCACAGAAACGCGGTGCGCTACGTGCCCATGAGCACCAATAACCTCCTCAATCTGAAGATGCTGGTGATCAGCGCAGACCAGCTCTACAGCCTCCCCTCACACTTAGTGGACAATCCAAAAATCAAGTATGTCTGAGTCCTCAACTGAGCCATGTGATCATGCACAACAAATATAGGAGATGGGGGAAAGTCATAATAATGATCTCATGAAAAATTGATTATTTTCACACACACAAAAAATCAACCATGTGTTTGCTCTAAAAACATGAGGTCTTCTGCAAAAATGAACACATCTTTTAAGAAACTTTGCATTCACTTCGGAATCTTTTGCAGAGTTGTGCAAAATTGAATGTTTACTCCAAGAATCTTTGCATTTGCTTCAAAAACATCTGAGATCTTGTTCAAAAGTCCTCAACTGAGCCATGTCATAATTCACAACAAATATTGGAGATGGGCGTAAAACTTAACAATGATCTCATGAAAAAAAGATTGCTTTTGTGCAAAAAAGTATTTATTTTCTTCAATAACCTTTGTGTTTGCTCCCAAAATATTTGTCTTGTGCAAAAACAAAAATAATGCATTTTCCTAAAAACTTTTGAAGTTGTGCAAAAATTTGTGTGCTACAAGAATCTTTGCATTTTGCTCCAAAAACATCTGGGATCTTGTTCAAAAGTATTGCATTCGCTCCAAAAATATATGTCGTCCCATTGGATAGTTCTGCATTTACACCAAAAATGTTGCATCCACTTCCAAACTGTTTAAGGTTTGTTCAAAAAATAAATAAACTGCATTTGCTTCTAAATTATTAGCAGCTTTGTGGGAAAGTTTTGCATTCGCCAATAAATTTTGCATTAAATCCCAAAACATTTGTTGTCTTGTGCAAAAAAAAAAACACAATGCATTTTCCAAAAAAACTTAGCATTCGCTTCCAAAACTTTTGTCTAGTTGTGCAAAAATGTAAGTCTACTACAATAATTTTTGCATTTGCTCCAAACATATCAGTGATCTTGCTCAAAAGTATTGCATTCGCTCCAAAAATATGTGTTGTCTTCTGCAATAGTTCTGCATTCACTCTCAAATTAAGGTTTTGTGCAAAAAAACAAAAACTGCATTTGTTTTGTTCAAAGGTTTTGCATTCCACCCAAAAAACTTTGCATTAAATCCCAAAACATGTGTTGTGCATTAGTGCAAAATTGAACGTTTACTCCAAGAATCTTTGCATTTGCTCCCAAAACATCTGTGATCTTGTTCAAAAATATTGCGTTCGCTCTAAAAATATTTGTCGTTCCATTCAATAGTTCTGCATTCCCCAAAAAACTTTGCATCCCAAACTGTTTAAGGTTTTGCGAAAAAAAAAAATTATATATATATGTCTTTTTAAAATATTTCCCAAATGATGTTTAACAGATTCAGGAAATTTTCACAGTATGTCTGATAATATTTTTTCTTCTGGAGAAAGTCTTATTTGTTTTTATTTCGGCTAGAATAAAAGCAGTTTTTAATTGTTTTAAAGCCATTTTAAGGTCAATATTATTAGCCTCTTTAAGCTAGATTTGTTTTCAATAGTCTACAGAAAAAACCATCGTTATACAATGACTTGCCTAATTACCGTAACTTCACTCTAGTTAACCTAGTTAAGCCTTTAAATGTCACTTTAAGCTGTATAGAAGTGTCTTGAACAATATCTAGTCTAATATTATTTGCTGTCATCATGACAAAGAGAAAATAAACTAGTCATTAGAGATGAGTTATTAAAACTATTGTTTAGAAATGTGTTGAAAAAAATCTCTCTGTTAAACAGAAATTGGTGAAAAAATAATGCATTAAATCCCAAAACATGTGTTGTCTTGTGCAAAAAAAATTATGCATTTTCCAAGAAACTTTGCATTCACTCCCAAAACTTCTGTAAATTAGTGCAAAACTAAATGTTTACTCCAAGAGTCTTTGCATTTTGCTTCGAAAACATCTGTGATCTTGTTCAAAAGTACTGCATTCGCTCTAAAAATATTTGTCATCTCATTCGATAGTTCTGCATTTACACCAAAAATGTTGCATCCACTCCCAAACTGTTTAAGGTTTTGTGCAAAAACTAAATAAACTGCATTTGCTTATTAGCAGCTTTGTTCAAAGATTTTGCATTCCACCCAAAAAACTAAACTTTGCATTAAATCCCAAAACATTTGTTGTCTTCTGCAAAAATAAATGCATTTTCCAAGAAACTTTGCATTCGCTCCCAAACCTGTGTAAAAAATGTATGTCCACTTTAGGAACCTTTGCACTTGCACCAAAAACATCTGTGATCTTGTTCAAAAGTATTGCATTCACTCTTTACTGACGTTTAGCATTCCTCCAAAAATAACTTTGCATTTGCTCCCAAAACATTTGTGGTTCTGTGCAAAAAAATGAGCGCACGTTCCAAAAAAAATTGCAATCGTTAGTAGTGCAAAAATTAATGTTGACTCCAAGAATC
Source organism: Danio tinwini (assembly GCA_903798205.1). Taxonomy (NCBI): domain Eukaryota; kingdom Metazoa; phylum Chordata; class Actinopteri; order Cypriniformes; family Danionidae; genus Danio; species Danio tinwini. Next base: position 626,336 of record CAIGQZ010032336.1, read on the forward strand.
TTTGCATTTGCTCCAAAAACTTTGCATTTACTCTCAAATCACTGAAGGTTTTGTACAAAGAATATTGCAAACCACCCCAAACACACAATTTGCCCTAAAAAAAAAACTTGCATTGCTCCCAAAAACATTTATCTTGTGAAAAAATGCAAAAAAAAAAGTTGCATTTGTTCCCAAAACTTTTGAGATCTTGTTCAGAACTATTGCATTCCCATCAAAACCTAAAGTTTGCAAAACTTCTAATATTTATAATTTCCAAAAAGCTAAATTAAAGATCCTCCGTGATCAATCTAATGTTTGTGTCGATTCATTAAATCACAGATGGAATGCCCCTACAGGTGTGCTGAATATTTCAGTGTGCTGCAATGAAAATGAGGATTAACGTTGAGGATGCATCTGATCCTCTGGGACATTATTTTTAGATTCTAAGTATAAAGCAGCTGCTGCTGTCTGTCCAAACACCATCGAAACAGCTTCCACATACATGATCAATGCATGTTTCTGTTGCAGATTAATCCGCTTATATGACAATCCAATAAAAGCTGAAGATGAAGAGGAGATGAACATGGATGCAGAAGCTCAGGACACGCATGAGAAAGAATTCATGAAGACATACATCGAGTCTCTTCAGGACAGAGGTGAGAAATATTAATATTATTGTGCATTTTAAAGGAGGACAATCCTAAAAAAATATTATATATTTTGATTAAACTTCTCTTTGATTGAACATTTAATGTAATCAGACTACTTTTGGATTACATTTAGATTACATCTGTACTGTACTCAATTACTGATGACCAATTCCATAACACAATTTTTGTAAACTCTTAGAAGTAGTCAGATTAGACTACTTCTGGATTACTTTTGAACTGTAATCAGTCACTGATTACTACTTTTGGATTACATTTAGATGACTTTTTTGTTACCCTTTTTGACGTCTCATATTGAAGCAAGATCATTCTGCTACTGTTGACAGTAATGTTAATTTAAATATTCATAACGTGCTAATTTGAATTATGAATATATCAATTGCTTATAGGCACAGCATTACGAATACATAAGCGGCAGTTTTAAAATGAAAAAATATACAAAAAGAAAAAAAATTGAATTATTAATCGTGAATAACTTTCTGCCACTATGTCAATAATAATAATAATAATAATAATAATAATAAATAAGTAATCATGATGCATTTCACATAGAAAATAACTAGTCTAATTAAGGACTACATTTTAAATTGTGGTTTAAACCAAATACAATTATATGATTTTTGGAATCAGATTGTGTAATCCAGATTGTATATACTCCATTACTACCCAAACTGGTTCCCACTGCTTTAATAATAATAATAATAATAATAATAATAATAATAATAATCATGAAATCCTTAAAAGTAACTAATCTGATAAACAGCAATATAGAACATATAATTGTGAGCATACAGTCATTGTGACAATAATAATAATACTAGTAATAATAATTTGTAATCATGATGTAATTCACAAAAAGTCACTGTAGTCTGATTGAGTATTTTAAAAAGTCGTTTTGTAACCTGATTACACAATATAATCCAGCTCAATGTGTAATTTAGGTTTAATACACCTTAATATGCCTCCGTTTCAGACACTCAGCCCTCATACACCACCAAAGTGTCTCTGAGCTGCCTGCTGTAGAAGCACATCGACTGCAGATTTACACCAGTGCGTTTCAACCACGGCTGTGCTTTAGTTTCTCATTCCTCGTGCAATCAGAAGTGCAACATTAACAAGCTGTTTGAGGGTTTGGATTTCTTCTGTAGCAGCGTTTCAGAAATATGTGTAAGTCGCTTTGAACAAAAGTGTCTGCTGTAATGCAGATGTGTTTAAATGGGTCATGAGCTGAGAGGTCAAAAATGCATTGACCTTTGGATATAAAAGAGCTTATACACTGCAAAAAATGCTTTTCTTAAAGAGTTTTTCTGTTGTTCTAGGCAGAATATTTTAGATTCATTTTATTTATGTAAATAAATAATGTTTTGTTATCAGGGTTAATGACAAAATGAAGTGAGGTTTTCCTTAAAACAAGCAAAATAATCTGCCAATGAGGGAAGTGAGATTTTTTTATGGTTGGATTATTTTAGTTCACCTTCTTTGGCAGATTATTTAACTTGTTATAAAGAAAAACTCACTTAATTGTGACTTTATTATTATTGTTAATAATGCACATTATATTATTATCCAAATATCAAAATTTTTTCATAATTAATTAAAAATGGTTTGATATTTGGACTAGAAACAAGACAAAAAGCTCATAAGAAAGCATTTTTGTAGTCAGTGTTCTGATGAGGGTCAAAAACAAAAGACAATATCTTATTATGATGTTTTTAATGTAAAAATCTGTATTTTTACATTATAAGTAGAGAAAAGTACAAAATAAAAGCACTAAAGTAGTTCATGACCCCTTTAAGAAAAGACATCTTTGATTTATTATTATTCTTTCTACATCCCAAACCTTTTTGGATGTGCTTTTGAGTTGATCTCCATTGTTTAGTTTGATTTGATGTGACCAAACGCTTTCCAGCATGATGATGTCAGTGTTTTATAATGCATATCATCATCATAAAGTGTAATATTAATGTATTGCGATTAAATCTTTTCCATGCACTTCGCCCTCTGTCATTAATATGACATTCAATGCAACACAATCTGAAGCCAATCCTGGAATATGAAGTGATTTATTGAAACATTTATCATTGAAAAGCTCACCGGTAACAAACGTCAGCAAATGAATGCTTCATGTGCACTGAACGCATCAGGAAATCAGCAGTGTTGGGGGTAATGCATTACAAGTAACGCGAGTTACGTAATAAAGTGACTTTTATAAGTAACGAGTAAAGTAATGCATCACTTTAAATAAATCAACTTAACAAATAAGATTTGAGTTACTTTTTAGTTTAATTAGCTTTAAAAAATAAATAGCTGAATTACAATTAACAAATCACATTAAATCACACGCTCAATGAGAAAACGCATTCATTATTCTGAACACATGAAGGAAAAGGGGATTATAGTCTCAATGCACAGTGATTTGACTTCATTAATAAACAACACTGGCTCTTTGTGAAAACGTACCCCCGTATACATTTCTGGAGTTCGCGAATTATGTAGCCAGAGGTACGTATATGGCTGCATTTTGTTTGTAAAACGAAGGCTACGGAGCGGTATGACGCCGTTCCTTTTCACGCTTATCGGCTGACCGCTTGCCTCCATATGGACGGCTTTCCCCACTGTTACCAGTTTGTCCTGCATATGTCAGAGGATTTGAGATGCAGAACAGAGTTGATGGGGTTTGAATCTGGTGAAGAATGGTTTTAGAAAGCAGGTAAGACAAAAACAACAAGTAAAAAAATAAATAATCAAGTAAATAACAAAGTAAAAATGTGGTAAAATATGAAAGTGTGGTAAAAATCAGGCAGCCGAGAGGGCTTTTCTTTGTCTGGATTGCTATTAAAAACACTGTTGGCTGGGTTTAGGGAACGGGCTGGGTGGGTGGGAGATAGGTCAATCAGTCAGTCAACAGTGGCCTCTGGTAGATTTACATGAGAACAGCAGATGCAAATGGCACTTGCGAGAAAATTTGAGAACTGAAAAAGCATACACAGCGGCCTCTGGTGGACTCACAAAAACATGCATATTTCACGCTCTCCAGAAATGTATATAGCGGTATATTTTCAGAATGAGCCTGGGTTGCTAATAAAACAAAATGTATAAAAGCATCAAACACACTGAACTGAACTTTAGACGTTCATTATTTATAGGATATGTAGAGCTCTGGGAAGTTCTCAGAAGAAAACATGATCCTACGTTATTATTGTTTAATGTGTAAGGTAAATGAAGGTTAAAGAGTGTGTGGTTAATTGCAGAGCTCCTCTATTAAATAAAAAACCCCTGCAAGTTCTGAAAGAGATCAAGACTCAACAACAGTAGGAAAAAGTAACTCAAAAGTAACATAACGCATTTCTTACCATAAAAAGTAACTAAGTAACGCAACTAGTGACGTTATTGGGGAGTAACTCAATATTGTAATGCATTACTTTCAGAAGTAACTTTGCCCAACACTGTCAGTAAACCTCCATAAACCCACAACTGCATAGACATGAAGAATGGCACAGAAGCCCAGTAATTCATTAAAAGCAAAGTGCAGTTCACTGGAAAACATTGATCAATTCAGTTTGGAGCTTCTAGAGTCCATTATGTGGGCATCTACAACACCGATTGCATAAACACACTGCAGTGAATGATTTCTTTACTTGGAGTTTGTCTTGTTTCTAGTCCAAATGTATAAATATTCTGAAATCAAGAAGCATCTAGACGAGCAAAAAATATAGTCTTGTTTTGATAAATATTGAGGTGAGTTTTTCTATAAAACCAGCTAAATCATCTGCCGATGGGCCACGGGAAATAATCTTGTTTTTCTTTTTGACATGATTATTTTGCTTACACTATTGGCAGATCATTTACCTTTCTTTTAATGAAAAACTCACTTCAATTTGACTCAATATTTATGAAACTATGTTTTGCTTGTCTAAAAAATCCTTCTTGATTCAAGAATTTTGAGATATTTGGACTAGAAACAAAACAAAAAATGAAGTATGAAAATCATTTTTTGCAGTGCAGAGTCTAATCTACACTCCACACTGTTTTCAAGTATGCATAATAATAATAATCAGGTGCCCAAAATTGGCAATTAAAACACTTTGCTCTTCTGTGTGCTGCTCAAATGCATCTGTAACGCTACAGACATTCAAGCATGCATCTTGCAGAACCTAACACAGATTTAGGAGTGTAGCTCATTATTAACTGCAAAAAACAAAAAAACAAAAAGATGTTACACTCAGTGTTTCTGTATTGTTTTCCAGCACAATTAAACAAATAAATTAAACTACTAATGTAATTTACTGGAACTTTGCAAATTACAGCAAATCTTGTTTTCAGCTTGAAATAGGATTGTTTTACATTCTTATTTAACTTTGAATTATTATTTCTGAAAATACAATAATATTTTCAAAAAATGCTTCTTGATTTAAGATATTTGGATATTTGGACTAGAAACAACACCAAGATTCTAAGTAAGAACAGCATTTGTCTTTTGCAGTTAGGTTATTATGCTATTTTAAATAAATAAAAAAAAGAGTTTGGTTTTATTAATATTTTTAGTAGGTAGACCTCATTGGTGAAAGGTTTTCTAGTTTTAAAACCACAAACTCAAAAACTTTATTTTCTGATTATACTTGATCTTAAAGGGATAGTTCACAACAATTTACAGTATCACAGCTAATTTACAGTAAAATGTACAGTGAATTTAATTTACCTGCACAAAACTGAACATCATTTGCTTTGAGAAAACAGAAACTGGCACTCACTGCACTCGTTTATACACGCTGTGGATTAAAGCTGAAAATATTGTAATTAATAATTAATTTCTAGCTTATACATACATTTCGCTTCCTATGATCTTAGTTTAGCATCAGGAAATTGATTTGGACTGCTTTATGTGTTATATTTTTTATCTCAAAAATGGGTGACCATTGATGGCCATTATATAAACTTATAATATAATTCAGCTAAAAATCTTCTTTAATAATCTATACTGAAGACAAAACAAATCATCTACATCCTGAACAACATTAAGTAAATTAAATCAAGTGGGTGACATGGAGGCTCAGTGGTTAGCACTGTCACCTCACACCAAGAAGGTTGCTGGTTTGAGTCCCGGCTGGGTCAGTTGGCATTTCTGTGTGGAGTTTGCATGTTCTCCCTGTGTTGGCGTGGGTTTTCTCCAGGTGCTCCGGTTCCCCTAAAGTCCAAACACATGCGCTGTAGGGGAATTGATCAACTAAACTGGCCATAGTGTATGCAGCTGGAAAGGCATCCGCTGTGTAAAATATATACTGGAATAGTTGGTGGTTCATTCCACTGTGGCGACCCCTGATTAATAAGGGGACTAAGCCAAAGGAAAATGAATGAATGAATCAAATTAAATCAACCGTAAACTTTTTTTGGTGAACTATTCCTTTAATACCTTACACTATTTTATCTTAATTTATGTATTTATGAACATCTTCTATGGAAAACAAGGCACACGGAGAAATCGAGATCGAGAAATCGATTTGTTTTCACTGCAAAAATGCTTTTGATATTTAGAGTTTTGGTCTTGTGTCTACAAATATCTACAACTGTTTAAATCAAAGAGCATTTTCTAGACAAGTAAACAGCAGCTTTATTTTGAGAAATAAGTCAAAATTAAGTGATTTGTTTTCTTTAAACCAAGCTTAAATGATCATATGTTAAACTGAAAACAAGTTTAATTTACTTACCACACTGACAGATTATTAAGCTGGTTTTAAAGAAAAAACTCAATGTTGACTTATTTCTGAAAATAAAGAAATCTGCTTTGCTCATCAAGAAAAAGCTTCTTGGTTTAAAAATATTTAGATATTTGGACTAGAAACAAGACAAAAACACAATCATTTTAGCAGTGTTTTGCTGCAGTTTATGATAAATCAGTCAAATCCTGTCACATGTAAATAAACTCAAACTGGTTTCACAATGCATTTAAAACATGCAAACAAACAACATTTTAATTAAATAAATCACATAAAATTAATTAAGAGAGACTGCTCTGTTAGGAAGCAACAATATCATTAAAGCTATTTTAAAAACATTTGATTTGTAATGATAGCAGAACATAAAGTTACAGCACACCCAAAAAAATGAACATTTACTCGTTATTTCCTTACATTCAAGTTTTTGTAAACTTTTACACTGCAAAAAAGCCTTTCTGACTTAGATTTATGTAAAATAATTAAAATTTTAAGACGAAAACTCAATTTTGACTTATTATTTTTGAAAACAAGAGCTTGTCTATAAATGCTTGTTAATTTGAGAGATAGAAAGAAGACTAAAACTCTAAACAAGAAAAGCGTTTTGCAGTGTGAGTTTCTTTCTTTTGTTGAAACACAAAGCAAGATATTCTGAAGAGTGTTGGAAACTAATAATCATTGACATCCATTGAAGAAACCACTGCAAATATACATTTTCCAGCATTCTTCAGTACGTATATCTGCCTAAAGAAACTGAAAAGTTCAGAAACACCCGAGTGTGAGAAAATAATGAGCAAATGTACATTTCTGGGTGAACTGTCACTTTAATAACATCATAAAGGCATTAAATCAAGCGTTGTGTATGAACTGTGAGGTAGCAGCTCTGTGTAAAAGCGCCGACTTACACTGCAAAATATGCTTATTTGGACAAAAAAATATCTAATTTTCTATCTCATATTCTAGACGAGCAAAAAATATAGTCTTGTTTTCAGAAATAATGAGTTAAAATGAAGTGAGTTTTTCCTTAAAACAAGCTAAATAATCTTGTTTTTGCTTTGAAATATGATTATTTAGCTTAAAACTCACTTAATTTTGACTCATTGTTACTAAAAACAACACAATATTTTTTGCTTGTCTAGAAAATGCTTATTTTTAGATATTTGGACTAGAGAAAGTTCAGAAAAGCATGTTTTTTGCAGTGTATATATTTGTTTTTGTTGATAATACTTCATCTAATCAAAGCTGCATCGGATCTAAAGACTGTGATTATGTGTTTTGTGTGCGCTGCGTCTTTAAACCCTCTTCATTATTGCATCTGTACAGGTTTAGCGCAGAGGTTAAAGTTGATCACAAATAAACGACAGGACACACACTGCAAAATAATGCCTTGCTGAGTTTTTGTCTTGTTTCTAGTCCAAATATCCACAAATTCTTAAATCAAGAAGCATTTTCTGGACAAGCAAATAACATTGTTTTGTTTTCATAATTATGGAGGTTATGCATCATTGACAGAATGTTTGGCAACCTTTTATTCTTGTTGTGGTCGAATTAATAATTCATGTTTTTATGTATAAAAATGTATGCATTTTCTTTTGTCTCGCACTGGTTATATGTTCCTAAAGAAAAATAATCAATAAAAATAAAGTATAAATATATATTTCAAAGTCAAAATTAAGTGGAAAATAATTATTCATATTTGAACATTTACATTATTATGGAGGTTATACATCATTGAGAGAATATATTTGGCAACCTATTGTCTTTGTTGTGGTTAAATAGTTCATATTGATATGTATACGTGTATGCATGCATGTGTATAATGTATGGAATGGATATATACAGTATATGCATTTAATTATTCATATTTGAACATTTACATTATTATGGAGGTTATGCATCACTGAGATAATATATTTGGCAACCTATTGTTTTTGTTGTGGTTAAATTAATAATTCATACGTGTATGCATGTGTATAATGTATGGAATGGATATATACAGTATAGGTGGCATGGTGTGTGTGTGTGCGTGCGTGTATATCTCCATTCCATACATATACATACATGCATACACACACACACACAAAATAATAATAATAATAATAACAACAATAATTTATATATATTGTATGTTCCTAAAAACTTTAATTAAAATTAAGTGAAATATATATGTTTTTTTTTAGTTTTTAGTTTTTTTAAGTTTAATTAAGTGGGTTTTTCTTTAAAACAACTAAATCTGCCATTGGGGTAAGTTAAAATAAACTTAATTTATTTTTATTTTAAAGTGAAAACTAGAATTTACATCCCATTGTCAGATTGTTTTGCTTGTTTAAAAAAACCCTCACTTTATTTTGACTCATTATTGCTGAAAACAAGACTGTATTTCATACTTCTCTAGAAAACGCTTCTTGATTTTAGAATTTTCAGATATTTGGATTAGAAACGAGACAAAAACTCCAGGTCAGAAAATCATTTCTGCAGTGTGAGCTTTACATTCAGATACACGGCAGCACACAATCTACGGCAAAATATGGAGAAGGCACATTCTCTTTTAAAGAACAAAACAAAGATAAAAATAAAGACACTTCACCGTAAGGTTTGACATTAGCTTAACATGAACTAACAATGATGAAAGAAGAAATAATTACAACTGTAAAACACACAACGCTCATCGTTAGTTCATGTACTGAAGGAATACACTGTGAGAAATGTGTTTATTACACAAAGTTATTGTTGTTTTTTTCCATATCAAATTTCGAATATTTCTTTAATCAGGAAGCATTTTATAGATGAGTTCAAAATATTGTTTTGTTTTTAGAAAAATTAAGTGAGTTTTTGATTTAAACAATATTAATAATCTGCAAATGGAGCATGTGAAATAATCTTGTTTTTGGTTTGAAACAATCAGATTATTTAACTTGTTTAAAGGAAAAACTCACTTAATTTTGACTTATTATTTCTGAAAATACTTCTTGATTTATGAGTCTTAAGATATTTGACTGGAAACAAGACAAAAACTCTAGGTAAAAAGCATTTTAGCAGAGTTCATAAATAAATCTGTCATAATTTATTCATATTTCACTTGCTAAAAATCAGTTTAAGCTTCATTTTCCAGTTCAACACAGTTCATTTGAACACAACACAAAAGATAATTTGAAGAATGTTAGAAATCAGCACCCATTGACTACAATAGTATATTTTTGTATGAGAGTCAATGGGTGCTGATTTCCAACATTCTTCAAAATATCTTCTTTTTGGTGTTTAACAGACCTTGTAAAGCTTTACACCACAAAAAAATGCCTTTCTTACTCTGATTTTGTCATTTCTAGTTCAAATATCTAACATTTCTTAAATCAAGAAGCATTTACTAGAGTAGACGAGCAAAAATAGAGACTTGTTTTCAGACATAAGTTAAAATGAAGAGTTTTTTCCTTAAAACAATTAAAATAATCTGCCAAAGTATTGAGTTAAATAAACTTGTTTCAAAGCAAAAACCTGATTATTTTATTCACATCACTGACAGATTATTTTGCTAGTTTTTGAGTAAAATAATCTTGTTTTTGCATTGAATTACGTTTACTTTACTTACTCCAGTGGCAGATTATTTTGCTTGATTTAAGGAAAAACTCACTTCATTTAGACTCATTATATCTGAAGACAAAACAACATTGACTGCTTGTCCAGAAAATGTTTCCTGATTTAAGAACATATTCCTGATATTTACAGAAAAAACAAGACAAAAACACAACGCAAGAAAAGCTTTACGAGTTCTGTTGAACACAAAAGAAGATAACTTGAAGAATGTTAGAAATCCCACCCATTGACTACCATAGTATATTTTTGTATGAGGGTCAATGGGTGCTGATTTCCAACATTCTTCAAAATATCTTCTTTTTTCATGTTCAACAGAACTCAAAGCTTTAAACAGCAAAAATGCCTTTCTTACTCTGATTTCATGTCTCGTTTCTAGTTCAAATATCTAAAATAACTTAAATTAAGAAGCATTTTATAGACGAGCAAAAAATATAGTCTTGTTTTCAGAAACAATATATTGAAATTAAGATGTTTTACTTAAAACAATTAATAATCTGCCAATGGATTGAGTAAAACAAACTTATTTCAAAGCAAAAACAAGATTATTTAACTCGCATCAAAATAAGCAAAATAATCTGCCAGAGATGTAAAAATTCACTTCATTTAGACTCATTATTTCTGAAGACAATGCTTCCTGATTTAAGAACTTCGATATTTATAGAAGAAATAAAACAAAAACAATGTAAGAAAAGCTTTATGAGTTCTGTTAAACACAAAAGAAGATAACTTGAAGAATGTTAGAAATCAGCACACATTGACTACAATAGTATATTTTTGTATGAGAGTCAATGGGTGCTGATTTCCAACATTCTTCAAAATATCTTCTTTTTTTGTGTTCAACAGAACTAATTTAAACTACGAGGTTTTTCCTTAAAACAATTAATAATCCGCCAATGGATTGAGTAAAACAAACTCGCATCAAAGTAAGCAAAATAATCTGCCAGAGACTCATTATATCTGGAGACAAAACAACATTGACTGCTTGTCCAATGCTTCCTGATTCAAGAACTTTTAAATATATACTTTTAAATACTGCTAGAAGCAAGTCAAAAACTCAAAGTAAGAAAAGCTTCATGAGTGCTGTTGAACACAAAAGAAGATATTTTGAAGAATGTTGGAAAGGTTAATGTTGCAAACAAGCATTAACTCATACAAAAAATATACTATGGGAGTCGATGGGTTTTCAAAATATCATCTTTGTCTTCGAAGCAAGAAACCCAAGTAAAAAAAGCCTTTTCTGCAATATAGGACCATTTCAGTTTGAGTACATCTTCATTTCTGTGTGAACGATCCATTTAACTAATGTTAACATGACCGTACAGTAAAGTGTCACCAAAATCGACAGACATTCAGTAAAAGCAGTATTTTCAGACTCGAACCCTTCACCTCCTCCTCAGCGTGTCTATAAGCTGCTGTCCTGCAGAAGCGGTTCGATGTCCTCGTCGCTGGCAGGAAGTGACCCGCCGGCTGGAATGCTGCTCATGGGCTCTGTCACCACGCGTATGCTGCTGCAGGTCTTCACGACTGGGGCGTGTTGAGCAGGGATGAACACGGCCACCAGCAGCGCCAGCACAACCGTACACGCACCAAACACAAACGGTGGACCCGGAATAACAGACTTCTGCAACACACAAATCATTACACTTGAAACATTAAACACTGTTAATGCATAGTGAAACTGTACTATGGTATACTTTAGTTTTTACTACAGTAAACTAGTGTATTGTAGTGTTACGACCCCCACGTTTGAGTTGCAACTTATGCCTAGTTCACACTACAGGATTTTAAGCCTGATTTGAGTCCGGTTTGGAAGTTAACGAGCTCGCCGACAGATCGGGCTGTGATTGGGGAAAAATCTGCAGGTGCACAGCGCTCGACAGTCTTTATGTGTGAACTACTGAACAACGCGTCAAAGACGCTCCCTGAAGCGTCACCGACACCTCACAGACAGAAATCCAATATCTAGCATGCTGAATATTCCAGAGCAGTCGGCCGACTCGACCCCACGTGCTGTCAGATGCATGAGCTGTATGGCCGTGTGTTCAGGAGCTGAACAGAAACGTCTGTGATTGGCCAGAATGGGCATCGATGCACTCGCTTCATTCTGTGTTAACACAGACACGAGAGGAGGCTATATTAACAGTGGAACTAGAACTCTGTAACTATTAGAATTACCATAATGCTCATTCTGACCTTTCTCACATCATATTTACATTCAAAACTTCTATTGAGATATTAAAATTAAGCTTTGAATGTCTGTCATCATATTTTATGACAGCATTACCCTAAATATATTATCTTTTTTGGTAATACAGCCTATAAATATGTAGTTACTAGAACATGCAAAGGTCTGAGCCTCACTTTCATTTTTACTTTTTTAAACAGGAGCTATTTCACAGCACAGAATATGCGGTTTTGAAATATATATCTGAAAAAAATTATGTTTTTGCCATCAGAAAGTTTTGTTTATTTTAGCAGGAAGTTGCTAAGTAAAAAGAAATGCATGCATATATAAAGTCACAGCGAAAAGAAGCAGATATGCATGCAGTCGTTTTGACCAATATGGTAATTAAAGGTAGACATGCTCAGCTCTTTACTGCTTTGTAATTTTAAAAAATAACAATGTTAGAAAGAAATACACAGATATTTGGAAACCGTCAGGGTGTTATAGATATGTTAGTTTTATTTCAAAGAGTTATAAAATTACAAACATTAAAAACTCTCTGTGTATCTCTCCACTTGAACTTTGCAGATGAGTGATTGATCCGCTGATGCATCAGCTGACTAATGATGTTTTGAAATGTTCCCTTGAAACGCTGTCAGTGATGTCATCAGCAAACAAGCAGCCAATAGTGTTCAGCTTTTTCTGACAACTCCTCCCTCAAAATTTCATTGGCTGTGGTTTGGTAGCTTGACTGAACTGTTGGCAAACAAGTTGTTGTGACATCATGTAGTGTGTGACCCCCCTCTTGTGGATCATTTACATAGTGCCGCATAGTGTGAACACCACAGGGATGAAAAGACACAAAATCAAGTCATGAAGTGTGAACGGCACAGCGATCTGCCGATGTTTAAAATCCTGTAGTATGAAGTAGGCTTTAAGAGCTCAGACAACAAATGATCTATATGCAACTTATTTATTATACATAGAACTAATAGACGAATCACCGGTTTGTAAACATTCAGGATGCGTGCGCACAGGGTTGCAGAAAAAAACTGTGAGCCTAGCATTTACAGCGAGGGAATGACATTGGATGCGGTACAGAGTTTGTTGTTGTATTAGAGAGAAGTTATATTGATTACATATTATTTCCATAATGCTTTCAGCATATTATAACAGCTTGTCACCCAGTGATAAGCACAGTTATTCAGCTAAATTAAGGTGAAAGTGAGCGGCGTTCGTCTGACAGGTCCATTTGCGATAGCACCCTTCCAATGGATATTGGATAAGACGAAATGACCAAGCAGCCAGCCCCAAATATACAACTATCTCCCTGAAACTCCAAGTGATTTTACAAGAGAGAAGTTAAAGACCTACAAGTCTTTGGATGCATACAATCTTAATTTTTGTGGTCATGTGCTGTAAATGTTCGATGCTTACCAGATTTAAAACTATGTAGTGCTAAAAACCGCGGTTCTGCCGAGCCAAAGACAAGTAAAGAAGACGGAGCTGTACAAGGCCTGGGTAATCATCAACAAGCTAAACAACTGCATTCTGACAGTGAACTGCTCCTGTACTGCAGGGTATGTGAACGCACATGTTTACATTTCATTCTCAGCATTCAGTGTCTGCAGTTTAATTCACCATATTGAACTCTTTTTGCTGAAATCATTGCTGCAATCCATAGATATATACACTAGATATCACATAGGGACCCTGAGCATGCGTCAATAGCGCCGCCACATTGGTACAGTGCTCCCAGGACAAAAGTCATTCAACCGCGCTAGACAAGACAGTGTGCTAATGTGAAGATGCTGGACTTTAGCGTTGTGTACGGGTGTAGTAACGAGCAAACAGAAAAAACAAAGCACAAAGGCAGAACATTTCATAGGTAAGATTTAGTTTTTTTTACGTTTTTGTATGTTATGAACTTTTGTGCTTAACAAGTAACATTATTGATGATAATACAGTCACTTACTGCATTCACCATAAGGCAAAGGAGCATCAACTCACACTAAATTCTAGGCTTATGCTAGTTTTGTTGAATAAAATAAACAAGCAATGTTATAAAATATATAACAACAAGATGCTGCGGTGCTAGAAACTTGTATTATTGTCGGCTAAGTGAACGAGTCGTTCATAACTGGGATTCATTCACAAACAAATCGCTCCCTCCGTCAGAATGAGAAGTGAAAGCAGGAGAAGGGGTGTGTTTCAAGACTCGGATTAGATCAAGTAAACAGAGAGGGAGGATAATACATTTCCATGCACACAAACACACACTCTATGTCAAGAATGCCCGTGCGGTCACATCCATCAATATAGAAAAGTGATGTAAAATTATAATTTCCGTAATTTTAAAAAATATTTGCGTACTGACCACCGGGAAAACTCCCGATCATAGACATATGTGTATATCTCTGGCTTTGGATGGTCACAGTCCTCCACTGCACCTTGGTCCTGCATTCATTTCCAAAGGAGCGCTACCCTGTACTAACATGGCGGCTCAATTGACGCATTCCTTCTAATAGACAACAGCAGGGTAGGTGATATCTAACGTATATATCTATGGCTGCAATCAAAAATGAGTGATGTGTATTATTCAGCATAGCGGGAACTTACCTGATATAAACTGAGAACTGCAGAGTCCAGCATTTTTAATTAGGTCCTCACTCCATTCAGCACTTATGATGGCTGTTAGCCAAAGACGTCTGCGGTTGGCATTGAAAGCAGTGTGGTGTACTGTCAAATTTAAGTTTTTTATTTTTGGATTTTACGATTTTGGCATCCTACCACACAACACCACATGTTTGCCATTGCAACCGGCCTTTTTTTGCAACCGGTATGCGCGGTTGAACCCGTGTGACGTTATGTGTGACATAGGTTGTTAATTCCTCCATACAATTTTTTTTACAACAAATCAAGCAAAATAAACAAATGTCTAGGGTAAAGATAAAGAAGTTAAGATATAATCACAACTAACTTTAACTACATGATATAAATAATGCCAAACGAAACCATAAGGTTACAGAATGAACGAGATCTTGACACAAGAACGTCCAAGTAGCCACACCATCCTCCAGAAGCTAGCACAACACTCTTTATATGCAATAAACCAATTGATGAGCAAGCAGGCATCCAATCAGGATCTGCCACACCCAAACTGGAATCCTGGGGTCATCACAGTAGTATAATATACATTATAGTTGCAGAAAACTACAGCATCAGGTTATTTGTTTAGTTACTATAGTTTTTGTGTTACCATAGCAACTGTAGAGTCAGCACAACAAATTATTATAGTTGTTGTTACCATAGCAACTGTGGAATCATGACAACAGATCAATTGCTAGAGTTGTCGTGTTACCATAGCAACTGTAGAATCATCACAGCAGATTAATTACTATAGTTGTTGTGTTACCATAGCAACTATGGAGTCACCACAACCGATTAATTACTATAGTTGTTGTTACCATCGCAACTGTAGAATCAGCACAGCAAATCAATAGTTTTCATGTTACCATAGCAACTGTAGAATCACCACAACAGATGAATTGCTATAGCTGTCATGCTACCATAGCAACTGGAGTCACCACAACAGATCAATTATTATAGTTGTTGTGTTACCATAGCAACTGTGGAATCACCACAACAGATTCATTCCTATAGTTGTTGTGTTACCGTAGCAACTGTGGAATCATCACAACAGAATAATTCAAGCAGTTTACTATAGTATGGTTCAAAAACGCTACAGTATTACTATAAATTACTACAGTATTTTTTTCATATGGGATAATACATGACGATAGAGAAGATTTTATTTTTTATTAAGATTTATTTTTAAAGGTGTTATTTCCAGCATTAAAAGTCATGAACTACAAGAAATCTCCCCTTTGAGTCACTTATTATTATTTAACAACCTTGTTTTTTTAAGTTTATAAGTTACCTTTAAAAATCAATGAAAGTCTCAGTGGATGAATTACATGTAATGTTTGTCTGACCTGTTCAGTGTCGGGTGTGACCGTGGGATTGGGCTGAACGAGACTTATTTCCTTCAGCTCCACATTAAAAAGGAAGAATATAAATCCAAAGAGAGCGGGGCCAAGTCCATTACACAGACCCCGAATCCCCGTGATCATCCCCTGAACAGCTCCTGAAATACACACAAAAATCACATATGTATGTGTACATGTATATGTGTGTGTGTGTCTAATATATATATATATATATATTTGTATATATGTCGAGTATAATGAACTTAGTTCTATTCATATACATATATGTATATAAATAATACTAATTTTATTTTTATATAACATGATTATAATTAATCTTTGCCCACCACAAATTTTTATAAAAAATAAATCCTTAAAATGATGAATCACAATGTGCGGATTTGGACAGCATCTTACAGTTTTTCTCAGTCACTTTAGTGCATTTCTCACAACACTGTTTACATTTGCACAACAGTTCATGCATTTCTCAAAACAATTAGTGCAAACTGCAAAACCTAGTGGATAACCTGCAGAAGCGTGTCACTTGCTCAAAATGGAGAGCTCAATCCTCAAAAGCAAGTATTGATGTCAATGAAAGTGTCAGTGTCATCAAGATGAAAAGTCCTGACACCATTGTTTATGAACAAAACAGTCAAATGGCTTTGTCATGTTTTCATTATGACACTTTACTCTCTACATTTTTTACAATGCAAAAAAGTCTGATTGTGGTGACCCGTCCTGAAAATGCTCAAGACAGCACTATATACTATTAGCACAGCCATTTGAAAACTACAGTAAAGTTAGACATCACTTTATTAGTGAGGTATCTGAGTACAACACACTGAATATGTATGTTTCACATCTTTACTGCAGATGCTCTTTGCAATGCAAATTTATTTACAGCATTGTGCAGAAGAATAAATACACCCTTATTTACAACAAACATCAACTCCCTTTGGGTAGAGCTGTGCACAACTGTAAGCAATACTGCAGGACATATTGGAACTGAACCTACAACATACCCAGCTCTGTAAATCATTCATCAAATTGTTCAATTTAGGAGACATTTTCAGAAAAAAAAGATTTAACATTTTTAAAATAAAATGAGCTTGACAGATTTTAACAACTAGTTCAATCTGTACATTTGTGTATGTAATGACTCCAGTAATGAAATGAGGACTATTAGTTGTATATGGAATGACATACACATAGTGTTTCAGCATACACAAGTTTAGTTCATTTTGACTGACATGACATAAGCAAATGATAATGTTGTAAAACAGCAGAGTGTTGTATGAAAGCAATTGCATTTGCAATTGCAATTTGTGGAAAGGAATGAGAAATAATGCATTAACTGTTGAGCAAATGTAAATAGTGCTGTGAGAAATGCACCAAAGCGACTGAAAAACTGTAATAAAGCTCAGTTTTTACAAAACACAAAGGCATATCAGTGTAAACGGATGTACAAAGCGTAGAGATAAGTATGTTTAGCCATCTCTAGATCAGTGTGTTTTTGGTACTAATAAAGTGTTTTATCAGTGTTTATTCTGTTACCCTGCTGGTCGCGGTCGGTACAGCGGGACACCAGTGCACTGACTGCAGGGAATGTGATGCTGGAAAGGGCAGCGACGGCTCCGGCCGCCCACATCATCCTACAAATACAAAAAGCAGCACTCATTATAAACCCTGAACAAACTTAGGGCGCACACTATGCAAACCGAACCGTGCCCAATCGCGTTTCCCGGTTCGTTTGAGAAGTGAGTGCTCTGAATCGGGCTCAGGTGCGGTTCAGTTGATCGGCCCTGGCCCGGTTGGAGGAGGTGCGCCAGAGCACGGTTCACTTGGGCTTTGGCACGGTACGCTTGTAGTGTGTGTGTGTAAAGGGAGTCTGAGCCCAAAACTGAAGATGCACCGTCACTTTCAAGAGACTGTTTTATATGGATTTATTAATCATTCTTACTGTTCAATGAACATGAACTGTCGTAGTTTATTAAAATACACAAACCCCTCACTGCACGTCAGCTGCACCTTCAGCAAACCTCCTAATACCTGCAGAACCAGGACTTTATGATAATCTATAAGCGTCAACAGTGACTGATCTGTTCTGCAAATTATTTGACTGTCACTGCAGCCCAAACAACTAAAACAATATAACTAAAGAAATCTCCACTGTGCTGAGTGAGAGCGCTTCTGTTAAAGCAGGGGTGTCCAAACTCAGTCCTGGAGGACCAGTGTCCTGCATAGTTTAGCTCCAACTTCCTCCAAGACACCTGCCTGGAAGTCTAGTATACCTAGAAAGAGCTTGATTAGCTGGTTCAGGCGTGTTTAATTGGGGTTGGAACTAAAATCTGCAGGACACCGGCCCTCCAGGACCGTGTTTGTACACCACTGTGTTAAACTGAACAGCGCATCATCAACGACGTAAGCGCTCTCCGGCTCGGATGCAATGCGAGTGCAGGCCGTCGGGGCAGAGGGGAGGGGGGACAAGCGTACTTCAGCACAGTTCAAGGCAACTGTACATAGTGTGAGTACACTCTTAATAACCCTTTCATGCTGAAGTTCTAAATACTTTAGCTCAGTGGTTCTCAAAGTTGGTCCTGGACGTCCGGTGTCCTGCAGACTTTAGCTCCAACTTGCCTCAACAAAGCTGCAAGACTGTTTGTAGAAAGCCTAGTAAGAGCTTGATTAGCTAGCCCAGGTGTGTCTGATTGCAGTTGGAGCTAAAATCTGCAGGAAACCGGACCTCCAGGACCAAGATTGAGAACCCCTGCTCTAGCTGATCCCCCTGAGTAAGTTTTTTATGGTGTCCATTATTTAGTGCGCTTCCATTTAAAGTTGAAATAGCAACACGTCAATATTGTCACATGACAGCCCCAGTGATTCATGCACATATCAAGGTTTGTTTCTTTTTCCCCCCCTTTTCTGCAAAAACATCAGAATTATATTAATAATAATTAATATCTATATCTAATATTGTGATTTTCAAATATATGTAAGAACATGTAGTTTGTCATTAAACATGGCACAAATACATTCATTTGATAGCAAAAATGCAATCTAAATTAAGACGTGATGTCCTCACCATGGCTCAGAGCCGAAGCCGTACCAGGCCAGCTGGAACAGCTGAAACCCCAAACCCAGCAGAACTGTGCTTTTATTACCAATCTTCTTCATCAGAACACTTAAAAGGAGAGTCTGCAAAAACAAACCATCATCAAATACACAAACAACTGCAGATATTCATAAACTATCATCTGAAGCTGAAGGTCTGTACCTGCGCTCCAATAGATAAGATTCCCACCATTGCAATAAAGCCTGCAATCGCTACTTGTGAGAAATTAATGACCTGAAGCAGAAGAACAGATTATAAGGTTTGCACTCAGAAAGAGCATCAACAGCACTGAGGAGGGGAAAAAAAGAGCTTTTGTGTTGTTTTTAGTCCAAACTTTTTAGACAATTAAATAAATATAGTTTTAAGAAATAATGAGTTAAGTGAGATTTTCCTTTAAAATCAGAAAAATAATAACTTTCATCAATACAGACAAAATTAAATATCATTAAATATCAAAATCAAATTGATTTATAAAGCACACTAGATTATATAAATTTATATTCTAACAGTGGAGGGAAAAATAACGTGTAAAAGAACACTGTATAGTCTTAATATTATTGTATAAATAAATATAATTAAGCATTAAAGGTTGAAACTTCATAATTCATTCATTCATTTTCCTTCGGCTTAGTCTCTTTATTAATCAGGGGTCAGCACAGCGAAATGAACTGCCAACTTATCCAGCATATGTTTTACGCAGTGGATGCCCTTCCAGCTTCAACCCATCACTGGGAAACATCTATACACTCTTATTCACATACATACGGACAATTTAGCTTACCCAATTCACCTATGGCGCATGTCTTGACATGACTGCGGGGAAAACCAGATTTCTAGTAACTATTAGGTTTCTAATCATAATAGTTTTAATAATTCATTTCTAATCACTGATTTCTTTTCTCTTTGCCATGACAGCACATAATATTAGACTAGATATTCTTCAAGACACTAGTATTCAGCTTAAAGTGACATTTAAAGGCTTAACTAGGGTAATTAGGGTAAAGTTAGGGTAATTAGGCAAGTTATTGTATTATGACTTTGTTCTGGAGACAATCCAAAACTAATATTGCATAAGGGGGCTAATAATATTGACCTTAACATGGCTTTAAAACAATTAAAAACTGCTTTTATTCTAGCTGAAATAAAACAAATAAGACTTTCTCCAGAAGAAAAAATATTAGAGGAAAAACTGTGAGAAATTCCTGAATCTGTTAAACATCATTTGGGAAATATTTAAAAAATTATAATAAAAGCGCTGATATTTTTGACTTCAAATGTATAGGATGTATTGTGTATGTCATATCCACACTCATAAAAACCCATCACCTGTCCCAGATAGAGGAAAAAGCTGGAGTACTGTCCGGCCTCAGGAAGATATGACAGGAACACTGTGACACAGATCAGCAGCACTGTAGAGTCTTTTCCCACCTTCCTTAGAGACTAAAACACACACATTTCAATTTTTATTTGTTATGACCATGACTTTAGTACTTTTTGTCTTATTAGTGTCCATTGAGACCATAATCCCCTTTTCCTTTTCTTCCATGCATTCAATAGAATGAGAATACTTCCATCGCAGAAATGTAAGGCTCTGCCATCTTGGTTTCTGTCTGTTCCTACAGGGAGCTCATCCTCTCAGCAATGTATTTTTTAAACTAGTTAATTAAGCTAAAAAGTAACTTGCATTACATTTTCAAAATGTAACTTAGATATTATTACTTTACTCGTACTTAAAGTATTATTATTACGTAACTCGCGCTACTTGTGATGCGTTCCCCAACACTGGTTGCAATATTGACATTGTGAAGGAACTTCTCCCCTCAGTAGATCTCCATTGAGTAAATATCCAGCACTGAAGACAATGACTGAAAAAGGAATGCAAATGATAATGTATTTGTTGGTGAACAGTCCCCCTTTCATAACATTACGTGTGAAACATTTTATATTACCACATTGGCTGAATATAAGGGCCCTTAATTATTATTATATTATTTGTATTAATAATTAATACAACTACTACATTTTATTTTAATTAATTATAATTATACATATAATTTTATATGTTTATTTGTTGTTGTCATATTTATTATTAATAATTTATTCATTCATCCATTTATCTATTTTCCTTCGGCTTATTCACTTATGCACAAGACGTTTGGCCATAGGAGAAATGGTCGTGCCCAACTGAGCCTGGTTTCTCTCCAGGTTTTTTTTTATTTCTTCACTTTCGCCAATTGGTGAAGTTTTTTCCTCGCCGCTGTCTCCACTGGCTTGCATAGTTCGGGATCTGTAGAGCTGCACATCGATGGATTTGCTCTTCAGTGTTTGGA
>CAIGQZ010032336.1:652879-662894 GCA_903798205.1 Danio tinwini
AACGATAGAACGCTAGATAGAATGATAGATAGATAGATAGATAGAACGATAGATAGATGGAACGATAGATAGAACGATATATCGATATAGAAGGATAGATAGAACAATAGAAAGAATAATAGAATGATGAATAGATATAGAACGCTAGATAGATCCATAGAAAAAAACAATAGAAAGAACGATAGAAGGATAGATAGATATAAAATGATAGACAGATAGAACGATAGACGGATAGAAAGATAGATAGACAGATAGAACGCGATAGATATAGAATGATAGATAGAACGATAGACAGATGGAACGATGGACGGATGGAACGAACGAACGATCTACTGAATGCACACAAGCACACCCATGCATGCACGCACACACACACACTCCATGCATGTACTCTCTCTCTCACACACACATACATACAAAACACACTCTCTTGCATGGACTTGCAGGCACACACAACACACACTAGCAGGCACACACAACACACACTAGCTTGCACACACACACAATCACTTGCTCACTCACTCACATGCACTTACTAACTCTCTCTCTCTCTCACACACACACGCACGCACAGACGAGTCGTACCACGGGCTGATCCTCATTAGTGGGATGGGGGCGCAGGTGAAAAACACTGTGAGCAGCAGGAAGCTCTTTCTGCCCCAAACATCAGACAAGGCACCGATGAGAGGAGCACTCATGAAGGACAGCAAACCCTGCAAACACATGCACATATGAGTCTCAACACACACACACACACACCACTGCAGCAACACAACACTGCCACTGATACTCATACACACAGCGGGAAAAAAAGCTTTGTTTCTAGTCCAAATATTTTTCTAGACAAGTAAAAAATATTGTCTTGTCCTTAAAAAACAATGAGCCCTTTTCTCAGTGAATGGGAGAGCACAACAAGTTATTTATTTACAATCATATTTAAAATAATATATAAACCCCAGGACAGTGCTATCAAGACTTTCAGAAAGAGCAAAACAATAGTGTGAGACTGATGAAGAGAAAATAATGTCAGATTTACTGTCCTGCACTAGGGTTGGGCCGATAGACGATGCCATTGTCCATCGCTGATGGCTGATAAACTTCACAATGCTGAGCCAGCATTACGATCCATCGCCCCGCCCCACATTTATATTGATATATAACTTATTATTTGCATCTTAATAGCAATAATGTTTTTTTATGAGATGTGTTAAATTGTACATATAGCTGCCGCTTGCACGGCTGTGGAATTAAATGAAGGATTATACAGCACCTCTTGTGCTTAAAATGTGTAGATTCAGTGGCAAACGCTGTTACCTGCAAACCCTGTCCCACAGACTTTACAGTGAATGGCTTTAGTTATTTTCATAGCGGACTTCAAGCAACTAGAAGTATTTTATTCACTCTTGGAAAAGTGTAAATGGTGGATTAACATTCAGCACATGATCACTAATAAGATGTGCCATTATTAGTGACTTTAGGTGCTTTCTAAAACTAAATCTGTCAGTGTTATTTTCATTCATCTTCAGCGCTTCACATTTTCTCAGTTGTAGCTCCTGTCATCTGAAGGCAGAAGGCATTGACTGAGTGATTGACAGCTGATATTAGCCAATCCTTTCGCGTTCAGTTCTAGAGCAGTGGGCCAATAAGAAGGGAATCAGAATCAGAATCAGTTTTATTGCCAAGTGTGCTTCACACACACAAGGAATTTGTTTTGGCAACAGAAGCTTTCAGTGTACATAAAGTGACGAGTGACAACACAAAATTAAATACAAGAAAAGAAAAGGCAATAAACATTAAACAGAGATGCAGTTAGTCAAAAAGATCTGGATGTTGAATGTATGTACAGATATGCTGTAAATATACAGGTTATAAGGTGCTGTGTACAAGTGCGTATGAGAAAGTATTGCACGTTTATTGCACAGTAGGGGAATATTTAACTGTTCATGAGGTAGATGGCCTGAGGAATCTACCTCTAAGAGCACAAAGAGCAGAATCTAAGAGCACAAAGGCGGGGCAAGCATTGCAGGCTTTCTTTACTTCAGCAAGTTCACATCACAACTGTTTTAATCTGTTCCTGAGCGCTGCGTTTGGCATCTTTAGATGTAAAGATGCATTCTCCATAAATGTCTCCTAAATCCGCGCACGCGGTGAGGATTTTGCAGTGAAAACAGGTCGCACGACAACAATTCATGCACTCACACACATGCATCCAAATATATTTTTAGGTCGCCAAAACGGTCGAGCCCTAGCATCTAGTCCCGCGCTAAAAAGTGATTGACAGGTGGTCATTTGTGTGTAACTTTATTTATGGTTTGGTTATGGGTAAAGCAAAGCCCATGTGGGTCAGGTAGTGAAAACTGTAGGCTACAATTAATTAATTCGTTATTAATTATTTGATATTTAATCCAACCCCCTTCCCCCTTACGACGAAGCCATCATCCATCGCGATGTTTCACATTAGACATCGTACGACGCCAAATTGGTCAACATCGCCCAACCCCATCCTGCACCCACACACTCTGCATTACACACACCTCACACAAGCGGGAATTAGCTTTTTTTTTTGGTAATTTGATGCAAAGATGACATAATACATGCAGAAATACATATAAATGTTCATACATTTTAAAAGAAAATCTACATATTAAAAAGGTTCAAAGATTTAAGATGCTGATGAGCGTTAAACGCGTCATAACTGTCTTGCAAAGAGAATCCATAAGTAGGCCTATACGGAGTGTGTGCGCAGAAATCTGCAGATTTTTAGCCCATCATTGGGTCTATTTATTTACATGTGTAAACGTGTGTAAATTGATATTTATTCAGTTTTAAAATTAATTTCAGTAATTATTGGTAATATAAACGTGTTCATATGATTTATTTACAATACAGTTTGTAAAGTCATATTTTCAGTCTCTTAGTAGATGTATATATTATAATGACAGGCTTGTGTTGTTTACCAAATAAGTGGATCTAGATAGATTTGCATTGTAATCATCAAATAAAAGTCAAAAAATATATAATTTTTTTTCATACATTGTATTTAGTTATGATGCTTCCAAAATAATTCTGTATAAATCCACAGATTTTTTTTACAAAATTCTGCTGAAATAGTAAAAAATGTCTGCAGATTCTGTCAGGCCCTACTCATAAGTCAAAATTAAGTGAGTTTTTCCTTACAACAAGCTAAATAATCTGCCGACGAGATAAGCAAAATAATATTATTTTAATAAAAAAATTTTTTTTTTTTGTTTTACTCACCCCACTGGCAGATTATTTGACCTGTTTTACTTTATTTTGACATATTCCTGAAAACAAAACAATATTTATTTTATCTAGAAAATGCTTCTTGTTTAAATTATATTGATATTGCTTCATAATATTGGGAATAAATAAATTGGATGTTGCAATATTTATTGCAGAAAAATAAAATTTATTGAGCATTAGCATCTAGTGAATTCATTATCTTTTAAGCAATACCTCTACATTAATAAACATTAGTAAGCAATTTATAACTGCAGCTCCAAATGCTGTATTATTGACTTATAACCACATTTATAATGTGTTTAATAAATGTACTTTCATACTTTGGTTGATTTTTCATAACTAAAGTATTGCATTATTTACAAACCATTTGTATTTAAGAGTAGTTGGAGGTTTTTAAGATCATTCGGAATTAGTTAAAAAACGATTAACAAACTATTGAAATTAACGTTTATTTATCTAATTATTCAGGCATATAGTAAGGGTTACTATGTATGTTAATAAATGCTTTATTAGCTCCACTTCATCCAGTTTTGTAACCTAATCTAAGGTGAGGACTATTCATGCTTTATAAATCTCTTATAAATGACAATTAATGGCTCAGTATTAAATGAACAATAATATTTACAATCTTATCTAAAAAGTAAAATTACTGTAAAGTTTAAATGTGAATAACAGGAGTGTCAAAATACGACATAAAATTAGATAAAACATCAACAATATAAAAACTGTATAATATAATAGGATGCGATGTTTAAACTGTACAGTAATTTTAGTTTAGATAACATTGCAAATATTTTTTTTTTTATTCTGTTTAATTTGTAGATCCTTAAATGAATAGGAATGAATAACGTTGTTTATGTTCTTTTTTCCTGTTTAGAATATAACGAAGCCTTTAATTGTCATTAAAGGGGATTTATAAAGCATAAATAGTGCTCACTTTAGATTAGGTCACAAAACTGCATGAAGTTGAGTTAATAAAGCATTTATTAACATGCAAATTAGCTATTACTATATGCCTGAATAATAAGAAATATAAATGTTAATTTGAATAGTTTATTAATCATTAACTCATTCTGAATGATCTTAAAAAACACTAACTATGCTTAAATAACTGGTTTGTAAATAATGCAATACTTAATTTAGTAATGAAAATAAATCATTAACAAAGTATAAAAGTACAATTATTAAGCACATTATAAACGTGGTTGTTAGTCAAAAAAATATCATTTGTAGCTGCAGTTATAAACGTTTATTAATGTAGTTAATGCTTAACAGATAATGAATTTACTCTTTGTTAATGCTTAATAAATGATTCATAGTGTGTAGTTATTATAAAGTGTTACCAAAATATTGTTTTGTTTTTATCTTTAGAGGAAATAAGTCATAATTAAAAGTAAAATTATGTTCTTTTTGCTTTGAAATGTAGATATTTGGACTAGAAATAACACAAAAATTCTAAGTAAGAAAAACATTTGTTTCCCTTCTAAATAATTAAACACATTTAATCCTTCTTACACCTCCAAACCTTATAATTTTTGTGTCCAAATGTCTTAAACTCTTAAAACGCTCAGTGACAGGGCTTAAAAACATGCAAATGATAAACTTTGACTTTATTATGGTTAACTTAGCAGTGACTCAACAAATTGCATGTGCTTTGTAGCTGCTCAATTATAACTCAGATCTTGTAATGTGACACACATCGGGATATCGATGCTAAAAGCATATATTGTGCTGGCCTATTCTTGATTACATTTTTAAGATATTTGGACTAGTAACATGACAAAAACTTTAAGCAAGGAAAGCATTTGTTGCAGTGCAGGGTTAATAGCTGACCAATGACATGCAGATGCAGATGAAGAGACGCACCTTTACACCCTGAATGAGGCCGTTCATGAGGAACGTGTGCTGGGGAAACGTCTCATGCAGGACCTGCACAATCAAAAACACACCAAGAACAGCCGTCAGAGGCACTTTTAATTAAGTTCACGTTTACTGGTACATCAATTTTCACAATAATTATATTAATGATCATCACAACACTGATATCATGGGCGCTTTAAATGCGGTGAATAATTACTTGTTATGTAAACTTTGAGTTCTTCAAGTATATTGTATTTGCAGTGTTCATAACAGCATCAAATGCTTGGAGAGTTAAATTGATTAATTAATTTAAACACAAACATTTCCATGTTAACCTGGACATGCTGAATTATTGATTAAATATTCTGTGACTATTTATAGAGCTTTTGTATGTTAACAGTGCAAACAATAAGATCTACGCTCTGATCTACACTCCGAAATAAAGGTTGGTCTACGCAGAGGAGTTAAGAGAACATTTATTAGTGACTATGTAGGCCTATAGGCTAACTTTAAGAGACCAACATGTACTTTTAAATGGTACCAGCCAGCTTTAGTACAATTTCTGTATGATAATAACAAAAAAAGGCCAATATTATTATTATTATTTTTAATTAATAATTTGTGGGAGTCCTGCACACATTTTGACAGCTAATATGCCGGCAGTTTAATGCTTCGCTAAAAATGGCAGACAACTTTCCAATATCAAAATGTTTTTAGATGCAACATTAACTTAAACAGCCGGTTATGCCTTATGCCACAGGATTAAGAAGCTGGATTATCATGAAGAAAATCCGCTTTAAAAGTCAAACTAAATCAGTTGCTAAAGCGTAAAGCCTCCAGCCCACAACAAATGTGGAAAGTTATTGCACATCATATTTAACAAAATGTTTACTACTAATTTTATGTATTTTTTCTTACTTGAATAACTAAATATTAATCAAAAGATGTCATTACGCTGCATTGCAGATCATGATTTCGAGGATGGATAGATCTGTCCTTCACAACAATCACCAGCACGCAGATCTCAGATCAGTTTACCCAGACATTTTAATCTGATTCACAAACTTGTATAAAGAACCAGATTAGCCTGAGATCAGTTATCAAGATTAAAAGTTTCAGCAAATCATCCAGATTAAGCAAGGTACTGTTAAAATCAGAATTATTAGCCCCCCATATACTTTTAATCCAGAAAGAGCACATTTCTAATCATAATAGTTTTAATAATTAATTTCCAATCACTGATTTCTTTTCTCTTTGCCGTGACAGCACATAATATTAGACTAGATATTCTTCAAGACACTAGTATTCAGCTTAAAGTGACATTTAAAGGCTTAACTAGGGTAATTAGGGTAAAGTTAGGGTAATTAGGCAAGTCATTGTATAACAGTGGTTTATTCTGGAGACAATCCAAAACTAATATTGCTGAAGGGGGCTAATAATATTGACCTTAACATGGCTTTAAAATAATTAAAAACTGCTTTTATTCTAGCTGAAATATGACAAATAAGACTTTTTCCAGAAGAACAAATATTAGAGGAAATACTGTGAACAATTCCTGAATCTGTTCAGCATCATCTGGGAAATATTTAAGAAAGAAAACAATTCACATGAGGACGAATAATTCTGACTTTATCTGTATGAAGATCGGACCCTAGAATCAGATCGTAAGTAAGAATAGCATGTTTTGATCCGAAGGTGATGGTCAGTGACTTACGGTGAGCATCGGTGTGGTCAGGAGACCCCAGGCGAAAAACTCCATGAAGATCACCACCACTGCATGAGTCACCTTCGCCCGGCCGACACTGCGCTGCTGAACACACAGTACATTACACACACATGATTTCACATACACAAGCATCCCTGGATAATAACCCTGGATTCAAATATCACTTTATCATGATTACTGCTCTAAAATATGTCCTTTTTAAATGTCAGAGTAAAAAACTGTAAAATAGGGCATCTTAAGGCATCTCTGACGCAGCTAACAATCATCGTCAATGTAGTGCAAATGTGCAGTTACATTTTTTGAGAGGAGCGCAGGTATGCGACTGTGCGAAGGCTGTGCCTGACCATACCCGTGCTTCCCCGAAAGTAATTGAAATAATTAACCTGGAAAATTTTGATCGATTATAGGTTCTGAATATCGATTTCGATTACTTTTAGATTAATCGCCCAGCCCTAATAAATAGTCATAAAAAACATATAAAAAACCCTTACATATACATTAGGAAGGGTATAAAAGAAAACCTTGACTTTTCCAAAATGCGGTAAACTAAATGTTTCATCTCAACTTAAAGGCAAAGTTTACTCAAAAAAGAAAGTTTAATGACATTAACTTTAAAAAACAACAACACTTAAATATTCTGATATCCCTATGCTTGATTAGAAATGAGAAGCACAAGAGGCGACAGAGACAGAAAGTATGGAGAGGTCAAGAGCGACTTCCTGAAGCTGCTGTTTAATGCTTACAATAAAGGAGGACATGCTACAATTCACACTCCTCTCCAATTACTACAACTGAAGACTGGAGGAAACTTAGGAGATTTATTAGGAGAGGAGGACGTTCTTTACTGATTAGGAGCTGTGGCCCTGGATTAGAGGACCCTGGGAGAACTGCCCCAGTGCTAAACGTATGCTTTTCTATGCTTCATTGTGATTCCTAACACAAATATTCTATGGGTATAAAAAACAATTACCATACAACAAGTGTGTGACCCTAGAGGACTACTTCATTCATTCATTTTCTTTTAGCTTAGTCCCTTATTTATCAGGGGTTGCCAAAGCGGAATGAACCACCAACTATTCCAGCATATGTTTTATGCAGTGGATGCCCTTCCAGCTACTTATACTTTGCTTTATTTTGTGTTGTTTAACAAAGTTTAATACAATGGTTCGGTCAACATTAGTAAAAAAGGTTGGTGACACATTACATTATATATATATATATATATATATTTTTTTTTTATCTAAAGCACAGCTGTGTTCAAGTACACAAGGACATGACATGAAAACTGAATAAATGCTGGAGCAGACAGGCCAGCAGCAGCAATGCGCTTAATCAGACTTCTGTATATTGCAAGTCTTATAGGCCCTTTGTTCTCAACGGAGGATAAGGTAAAGGATTTTGTTTTTCTCCGGAAATGTATTTCTCCGGGATTTGAGATTTGCTTCAACCACAAAATCCATATGACATACCTTGTAAGGTATGAATCTAATTATTCATTGAAAGACACTATAAAAGATGGTCCTAAACAAAACTCTAAGTAAGAAATATAGTGGATCCTGGTACTTCATTTAATTAAGATATTAAATGAAGGCATCCAGCACGATGGGTACAGGTCTCCAGTATTTTCTTTTAAAATATATTATTCTGTGTTAAGAAAGAAAGAAAGAAAGAAAGAAAGCAAGAAAGAAAGCAAGAAAGAAAGCAAGAAAGCAAGCAAGAAAGCAAGAAAGCAAGAAAGAAAGAAAGAAAGAAAGAAGGGTCAGAAAATCCTCCACTTGTTCCAAACCTGCTCAAATTACTTTCTTCTTTTGGACTCAAAAAGAAGATATTTTGAAGAATGTTGTTAACCTGTAACCATTCACTTTCAAAGTAGCCAAAACAAATATGAAAGTCAATAGTTACAGGTTTCTTACATTTTTAAAGTATCTTTTTGTGTTCAATTAAAGAAAGAAGGAAAAAAAGAAACTATCCTTTAAAGGGTCAGTTCCCCAAAAAATGTACTCATCTTCCACTTGTTCTAAACCTGCTCGAGTTTCTTTTGTCAGTTGAACCAAAAAAAGATATTTTAAAGAATGTTGGAAATCTGTAACCATTAACTTCAATAACAGAAAAAAATAAATACTATATGAAATCAATGGTTACAGGTTTCTAACATTTTTCAAAATACCTTCTTTTGTGTTCAACTGAAGAAAGAAAGAAAGTTAAAGGAGAGTAAATGATGACAGAATTTACCTTTTTGGGTGAACTGTCCCTTTAAGATGATGCAGAAGTGTGTTACAAAAAATAGCTTTCTGTGACTTCTACACCCTTCATCACTTTGAAGCAGTCACTACGGATGATTAACCCTTTGAAGGGATTAGGGCACAGGGACGAGCCCTTCTGAACAACACTCAACATCAATTGAGTCACACATCTCGTTTAGACTCATGTTCATTATGTTAAGTCTTAACACACACACAAACATTGTATTTATCAAGTTTGAGTCTCTTTAACACTTCTGTTTGTTTTATTATAAAGAGATATTTAGTTTAAATATTTTTGTTTTTGACTATTAAAATTACTTGCCTTAGTAATGTTGGTAAATTAAAATAAAGTGGTTAAATAAAATCCTAATACTACTAAATGTATTGTTAAAAAATATTTAATAATTATCGATATCGAATGATATGAAACATGATATCAGGATACATTTTTTTTGCAACATCGCCCAGTCCTACTTTAACAGTCCTTATTTAAAACAGTCAAACTGTGGTCAATCATTTAGTAAAGCAGGCAGTTAAAGGGTTAATATCAATATGAAGGACAAGATTTATGGATAAAGCAGCTATTGTTACACGAGAACATTTTAGTGTCCGGATTTTGAAAAACGTTAGGAAAACTGACAACAGACAATTTGAGGATCAAAAACATATTACTGAGGTAAATTTGGTTTTAAATTCACACGCTCAGACGTTCAATATACTTTCAGAGAAGTATTCTTTGCAAATTCTACATAGTGAAATCATATTAGCAGCCAATGACTATTAAAGTAGGCTTCAACACTCAAATATACAGTGCTAATATTGTTTTGAAGTCATATGTACATATGATTTAAGACCTTATATCCAAAGTATCACAGAACATAGGGAGGATGTGAAAATGAGTGCTGTATAGCAGCAGTGAGGA
>CAIGQZ010032336.1:699911-716512 GCA_903798205.1 Danio tinwini
CAACTATGTTCTCCCGTCAAGTCTGTTATTCATTAACACTGTTCTACCGTCAACCCTGTTCTCCCGTCAACTCTGTTCTCCCATCAACTCTTATGTCAACCCTGTTAACAGTTAACTCTGTTATTCGTCAACTCTGTTCTGTCATTAAATCTGTTCTACCCATCAACTACGTTCTACCGTCAACTCTGTTCTCAGTCATCTTTTTGAACAGTCAACTCTTTTGCCTTGATCTCAGAGCTGCGGGGCGAGCTGCGACAGTCTGCGTTTGCTCTTCCAGAGGATCAGCAGGAGCTGCAGGATTTCCTCCATCAGCAGATCCACCAGGCCGAGAGCAGATCTGCAGACCGGCTGGAGGATGAGTTTATGGTTTTGCCCTTCCAGAGCTTCAGTCTTCACAGCGTATGTCAGCTGGAGACTGGCCTCAGCAGACGACCAGAAGAGACAGAGCTCCGACCCGACCGAAAAAATGAGCTGAACGAGGCTCTGGAGGTGGCGCTACACCTGCTGAACCAGCCGGAGCCCGGAGACTCACAGACCAGGAGGATTTACTCTCCAAAACACTTCTATGAAGGTCAGAGACACACAGAAATAACTGATTTCTCAAGCACAAAAATAAACATACTGAACATTAGCGATGCAGCCATAGGATTTTTTTGGCCAATGCAGAAACCGGAGTTTACAAAAAACATTTGAGTGATACCAATATGATACCGATTTTAACAAAAAAAACTTTCAGCTGGTACCAATACCAAATGTTAATAATAAAAAAATACATTGACCAATATCAATGTAATGTTAATGTAAATGCAAAACAGTTTAACAAAAAAACTTTGACCGATATAGTTTAACAAAACCTTCAGACGATACCAATACAGATTCCAATTTCAACAAAAAAAATATCAATATCAATATCAATACAGATGCTAATCTTAACAAAAAACCTTGACCGATACAGATAGCAATTTTACACACTTTATCCGATACCAATACCGGTTTGAACAAAAAACCTTCATCTGATAGGGATAAAATAAACTTCAAACAATACCAATACAAAGTAACAAAAAACCTTCAGCTGATACCAATACCGATTTTTAACAACAACAAAAAGCTTGACCAACACAGATACTGATTTTAACAAAAAAACATTCAGCTACAAGTATTGCTAAAATATATATAACTTCAACCGATATAGTTTTTTTTTAAACTTCAGAGCTTGGAGACTCGCAGAGGCGGAGGATTTACTCTCCAAAACCCTTCTCAGAGGCGCAGAGAGAGAAACTGATCCTCCCGAGGACTATCAGCACTTTCTCAAACACATTAAAAATAATGTGAAAAATCAGGGATGCAGCCATAGGATTGCTTGGTCAATATAGATACAGATTTAAACAAAAAACCTTTGACCAATACTGAGTTTGACCAAAGCTCATACCAAAAAGCATACCAATACTGATTTTAACAAAAATGATACAATCAGGGGTGTAGAGCACATTTTAAAAGTGATGGGGACAGCTGTATGAGATCCAAAAGTTTCTGTTCATATAATTATTAATCACTTGTTTCTAAATGGTCTGTCTCTATAAGTGAGGGGGACATATCCGTCAGGGGACGTAGCTTCGACCAATACAGATACCAATTTTAACAAAAAGTCTTGGGCCGATACGAATACAGATATCGATTTTACAGAGGCAGCCGGGAGACTCACAGAGGCGGGATTTACTCTTTAAAGAGTAAATTTAAACAAAACACCTTTGACCAATGCAAATACAGAGTTTAAGAAAAAAACTTAAGCTGATACCAATACTGATAAAGATTTCAACTTTTTTTTTTTTTTAACAAAAACACCCTTTAGCCAATACCAATATTAACACCACCACCAACAACAACAGCAGCAACAACAACAACAACAACAACAACAACAACAACAACTTCCGGTCAATACAGATAGTGATTTGAACAAAACCAACCTTTGGCCAATACCAATATTAACAACAACAACAAAACATCTATACCAATATGGACGGGAGAACAATACCAATTTTAACAACAAAAAACCCTACAATAATCCATGTCAATTTTGGTTAATTGAATGAAAACCAAATGTAGGTCACTTTATTTGGTTTAAAATTGTATTCAGCCTTTCTAAAACACATCTATGTGTGGAAACTTTGCATGCACAATCATGACCCAAAATGACACATTTCCACCAATTTACAGATTGAAGTTAACAGGTTAATTGGTGTTTCGAGCTATTGGAGTATTAACCGTATTGCGGATGTCAAATGCAGTCTGGAAATTGATCACTAAATGCCATGTTCTCTACATTGACAGGAATCTTTCGCACAGAGCAGGACACAGGAACTATGTATGATCTTGCGTTCAGAGAAAATAACGTTCCAGACTTCAGGAGACTCGTTTTCTTCCGTCCCTTCGCACCGCTGGTAAAAGTCAGAGAGGATCTACTGGATGCCTCACAGATCCTCATCAATATAATCATACCGTTGACCAACACCGTAGACACATTCAGACAATTCATGCAACAATTCAGGTAAAGCTTTTCACTTCATTTCACCCATGCATGAAATACAGGGCTTGAAAGGTTTACAAACCCCTTGAGGAATCAGTGAAAATGTATTTGATTTCAACAAAATTAAAGAGATCTCACAAAATAAATGTTATTTTTTGTTTAGTACTGTCCTGAGAAAGATCTACATTTAAAAGATTTTTGCATAAATATGTTTACATATAGTTCACAAGACAAAAGCAAAACTGAAGTTTGTGAATCATGTGGTTATGATGACCTTCAAATGTTTTTTTTTTTTGAGCTACGATGCTTTTTGTACGGCTTTGGGGGTGGGGGGGGGGGGGGGTGGTGAAAACTTCTGAACAGAATGAAGTGTTTTGTTTTCTTTTAAAAATTTTTATAATGTTCTTGTTTACTTTGTCCTGGAAGACAAATTAAATTACAATTTACCTTGATCTTCAAATTCCAATATCCAGTTTTCACCATCCCTGCTCTTAATCATCATCAAAAAAGGCCCCACATTGGGTAAACACTCGCAGTATCGGAAACCAAGGGCACAGGGTTATTTTATTAATTTCAGCAGTTTTTTTTTGTCATGTAAACAATTTGTAAACATCTTTTATGTAAAATATCTTACTCTGGACATTACTACATTAAAATAACATGCATCTTGGTCTCTCATTCTGTTAAAACTATTCAGTGATTCTGCAAGGAGTTCACAGACTTGATTTTTGTGTCTCAGTGAGGTCTGCATTGGTCAGGATGGACGGACGCATCTCACAGTGGTGTTCTTTGGGTCTGAAAAGATGGAAGAAGTGAAGGGAATTCTGGACGTAATATCGAGGTAGAATGATGTGAATTGGGTATCACTTTATTTTGATGGTTCCTTTAACTCATTTTGTTAAATTTAAGTTGCATTGCATCTACATGCCGTCTAATTCTCATTAGATTATAAGTAGACTGTTAGGTTGGGGTTAGGGTTAGTGTAATTTGACATGTACTTACAAAGTTTCTTATAGTCAGTTAAATGTCTGTTGAAGGAGCAGCATCAGCAGATATTAAGCAGACAGTCTACTAATGCTCAAATGAAATGTAATTGGCATAGTTGCAATGCAACTTTTAGTCAACAAAATGTGCAATAGATGAATTACTGGTTTGTAAACATTCAGAATGCCCACGCAGCGAGGTTGCAGAAAAACCCAGGAGAGCTAGCCTTTACTGCAAGGGGATTAAATCAGATGTTGTACAGAGTTTGTTGTTGTATTAAAGAGAAGTTATATTGAATACATATTATTTCCATAATGCTTTCAGCATATTATAACAGCTTGTCACCCAGTGATAAGCACAGTTATTCAGCTAAATTAAGGTTAAAGTGAGCGGCATTCGTCTGACAGGTCCATTTGCGATAGCACCCTCACAATGGATATTGGATAAGACGAAATGACCAAGCATCCAGCCCCAAATATACAACTATCTCCCTGAAACTCCAAGTGATTTTACAAGAGAGAAGTTAAAGACCTACAAGTCTTTGGATGCCTACAATCTTGTTCTGTGTGATAATGTGCTGTAATTATTGCTCCATGATTACCAGATTCAAAACTATGTAGTGCTAAAAACCAAGGCTCTGCCTAGCCAAAGACAAGGAAAGAAGACAGAGCTGTACAAGGCCTGGGTAATCATCAACAAGCTAAACAACTGCATTCTGACAGTGAACTGCTCCTGTACTGCAGGGTATGTGAACGCACATCTTTACATTTCATTCTCAGCATTCAGTGTCTGCAGTTTAATTCACCATATTGAACTCTTTTTGCTGAAATCATTGCTGCAATCAAAAATGAGTGATGTATATTATTCAGCATAGCGGGAAGTTACCTGATATAAACTGAGAACTGCAGAGTCCAGCATTTATAATTAGGTCCTCACTCCATTCAGCACTTATGATGGCTGTTAGCCAAAGACGTCTGCAGTTGGCATTAAAAGCTGTGTGGTGTACTGTCAAATTTAAGTTTTTTATTTTTGGACTTTCGATTTTAGCGTCCTACCACACAACACCACATGTTTGCTTTTGCAACCGGTATGCGCGGTTGAACCCGTGTGGTGTAGGTTGGTAATTCCCCTATAGGGACCATCAAAATAAAGTCTTACCGTAAATTGTTCTTTTGAATACAAGATGAGTGTGTGTGTTCTGCAGAAGAATGAAGTACAGGAACATGACTCTGATCCGTCTGAATGAAGATTTCTCCAGAAGTCGAGCGCTGGATGTTGGAGCTCGAGCCTGGAAACACAACAACGTGCTCCTGTTTTTCTGTGATGTAAATGTTCACTTTACCACAGAATTCCTCAACTCCTGCCGCATCAACGCACAACCAGGTAGAGAGATTTTAGGAGAGAAATTCAACCGTTTCAAAGCTTTGAATATTTGTTATAGTATTAACATAATGAAGGGGGCAGCACAGTGGCTTAGTGGTCAGCACTGTGGCCTCACAGCAAGAAGGTCACTGGTTCAAGTCCCAGCTGGGTCAGTTGGTGTTTCTGTGTGGAGTTTGCATGTTCTCCCCGTGTTGGCGTGGGTTTCCTCCGGGTGCTCCGGTTTCCGTCACAGTCCAAACACATGTGCTATAGGGGAATTGATCAACTAAATTGGCCGCAGTGTATGAGTGTGTGTGTGTGTGAATGAGTGTGTATGGGTGTTTCCCAGTACTGAGCTGCAGCTGGAAGGGCATCTGCTGTGTAAAACATATGCTGAAATAGTTGGCGGTTCATTCCGCTGTGGCAACAGCTAATAAACAAGGGACTAAGCTGAAGGAAAATGAATGAATGCAATGAAGGCTCATTATAGGAAAATATGTCCTGGTGTACATTTTTAAGACTAGAGAAGCTGCTTACGTATTGACTGCTTGATATATTATAATAAAGGACATTAATATTCACAGAAATGAACACAGCGTCCTCTGGTGGATTTACATGAAATGGCATGTTTGAGAAACATTATCGTATTTAATAATGTCAAAAATCTACACGGCACCTGTAGTAAATCTGACTAATTGTCCCTCTTCCCAAAAGGGAAATCAAGAATGCATGATTATATGCTGTCATGGCTTTGCGATGTAAAAATGGGATTATAATGGACGTCATTGGGGCAAAAACAGGCCCCAACATAACCAAGGTGAAGTACACTTGAAAAATACCCAAGGGTTATGTGGGTTAAATATAAAGTCAGTATGTTTCATGTGCTCTCAGACTTTTGGAGGTCATGTATTAAACTCTTGTTGTGTTTGTGTGCTGTTGCAGGTCAGAAGGTTTTCTATCCAGTGATGTTCAGTCTGTATAATCCAGAACTCCTCTACGGTCAGCACGTTCCTCCTGCTCAACAGCAGATGGTAAGAGCTCTCAAAGTCACTGTCAGCAGCCGTGTTTCCATCCGAAGATGTGAATAAAATTTATGCACGAACCGTAATATGTCATTTATCATCAGTGACTAAAGCAGCGTTCCCAGTCAGTGAGGAACAGAAGAGCATCACCTCTTCAGCTCATGCACAGATATCACTGAGAGAAGTGGAGTCTGCACTGTTGGGATTCTCCACTGTGGCGTTTGTAAACGTGGTGAATGCGGTGGCTTTTAGAGCGCAGACAGATGCTCAAGACAGATCTGGAGGGAATAATATAGATAAAAATACTAAAACACTGTGATGACAGACTGACGGAGCGCTGAGGCCTTATACAATCAGCACAGCAACATTTCAGATCTGCAAACCAGATCATCTGAGGGAAAACTACAGCACTAAAGCACACACTGATCTGAAGCTGAACAGGTCTAAATGAATCTGCTTGTTGAAACCACAAATGTAAATTTGACTCCTCCCAAAAAAAACAAATGTAAAATGCACGTGCACGTGTTGTGGGCTATATAACCATCGGATAGTGGTGGGTTTAGGCATGGGCAATATGGGCGATCGCCCTGGGCGGCATCATGCTGGGGGCGGCACGGGGAGACGGTGAAAAAAAAAAAAAAGCGTGCCCCAGTAAAAATAATCTGTGCTTCAATAAGCTTTGAGAGATACAATTTACTTTATGCAAATGTATTAATTTAGAGTGGTAATCCCAGAATACAGACATTGGGGGTCATTCACATTTGGCGTCTTTTGCACATGCCAGTTTGTTATTCTCTGTGCAACCGAAACTACTCTAAAGGCAAACTAACACATGCGCACAGAAAACTATTGCTCTTGTTTACATGCACGGCTGTAAAATATTTGCCGCTCAACCGGACTAAAGTTCTTTTCTGTTAATTTTATGACACGAGGTGTCAACACGCAGCAAGTTTTGCAAGTTGACAAAACAGAATCTTATAATATGATGATGATCTTATTTTGACCAAGCATGGCTATGAAGCAGAAAGGAGGCATAGAGTCAGGGAGGGAAGACTTAATAACATTAATTCTCGGCCTTGAGTCGGTCTATGATGAACAGATAATTCTATAAAACATACATACAGTATATATATTTTTGTATTCTATACAATTGTCATAATTAATATTCATGCTAAATATTTCTTGTGATCTCCAGTTTTGTCTTTGCATTGTTTTCCAGTTATTTAGGATAGTTTTCTATTATTTATTAAGAATAATAATGGTATAATAATAATAATAATAATAATAATAATAATAATAATAATAATAATAATAATAATAATAATAATAGTTATTTTATTTTTAATAAATATAAATATTTTTAAAAATCCCAATTCTGGTTTTGTCCATATTTTACCCAAAGTTTTTAGAATGTACATGTATATAATCTGCCTTTCTCTATAACTAGATGGTTTTGGGGGGTTGAGGGGCATATATGGAGTGATTCCAGGCCCGGATTGGCTAATCGGGAGGACCAGTCCATTTTTTTGGCCGCGAAGGCCAGTGTCCCTAGCTGCCTGCACTCTCAGCAGTCGCACTTTTATTTATTTATTTATTTATTTATTTATTTATTTATTTATTTATTTATTTATTTATTTATTATTTGACCATAGCCTCAATCTTTTTGTTCATTATTTTACCACTCTTTTTATTTATTTTCTCGCAGCCCCGTGAGCCGAATGCAGCACCTTGCTCATCTGCTAAATCATTTGTTAAGAGATACGTGGGAGATGAAAAAATGATAATATAAGAATTAATGTTCTTTTATTAGTGAATATAAGAATTAGAATTATTAATATTAATATTAATAATTCTAATAATTCCCTCTCGTTCATAGAGTGAGAGGCGAGCTTAAGCTCACGTGAATCTCAAAACTCCCCGGCTGTGGTAGCTAAGGGAATACCTGAGAAAGAAGGAGCTAGACAAGTGCCTGATTTGCCAAGTCTGTTATGCATTAGGTATATCTTTGGATGGTGGTAGGAAACCGGAGAACCCGGAGGAAAACCCGCACAGACACGGGGAGAACATACAAACTTCCCACAGAAACACCCACCTTCCTAGCGGAGACTAGAGCAGTCAGTGTTCTTGCTGTGGGGATAATAGTGCTAACCACTGGGCCGCCGTGTCGCCCAATCTATGGTAAAGGAGGAGAGGGGGGGGGGGGGGTGAGTGGTCTTCCAGACAAAGATAAATGTGGGCAGAAGGCTGTGGTTATTTATAGTAACTTAGGAAACATATGATTGGGAGATCATGATTAGCTAATATGGGACCGGCTCATGATCCTTTCGAAATTAGTTTAGAAATAAACTCCACTTAAGGGCTGGATATCTGTAAACAATTCTGCACAGAATATATATTCAGATACTGCAGAAAAGGACATCGTAATGTTTTAAAGAACACTATTGGAGATTTAGCTCCCCTTTAATGTTCTCATATTTATGAAAAATATTTGAAGTTATAAAGCAGCGGTTTCCTTAAAAAAGATGTGATCGTGTCATTAGAAAACTCAACACGTTTAATTTTAAGCTTTTTTTATACATATAGCTTAATATATATTTGTATTCATTTGATATTTTTTCATTTCAATGTTTCAATATTTATTAGCACTAATTCTTACAGAAATTAGATTCTGGTGCTGTTAAACATCATGTTAACTGTTCAAATAAATCTTCACTAAAGTACTGAATTGGAAATGAGGTTACCTTAATACGCACTCTCAGAAATAAAGGTATGCGAGCTGTCACTTTGGTGGTACCTTTTCAAAAGGTACAAATTTGTACCTAAAAGGTCCATATTAATTCCTCAAGGGTACATATAAGTACCTAAAAAGTACAAAAGTGTTCCTTTTAATTTGTAGGTACTGATATATACTTTTGAGGTACCAATATGGACCCTTCAAGTACAAATGTGTTCCTTTTGAAAAGGTACCACCCCAGTGACAGTTTTCGTACCTTTATTTCTGAGAGTGTAGTCAGTCACGGACTGAAGTGGGCCGCTCTAAGGCTTGAAACTCCAGGGCTGAAAAGAAGTCCTGGGTGATTCGCCCAGGGTGCCATTTAAGGGCTTACTCACACTATGCTATCCGAACCGTGCCCAGGCCCGTTTCCCGGATCGTTTGAGAAGTGTGAGTGCTCTGAATCGGGCTCAGGCACGGTACACTTAAGTGGCCCTGGCTCGGTTGGAAGAGGTGGGCCTGAGCACGGTTCACTTGAGCCCGAAACTGAAAGAGAGACGTGACTTTTAGGGGACTGTTTGATATGGATTAATTAATCATTCGTACTGTTCAATGAACACAAACTGTCGTAGTTTATGAAAGACGCAAACCCCTCACTGCACGTCAGCTGCGCCTTCAGCAAACCACCTAATTCCTGCAGCACGAGGACTTTATGATTGTTTATGAGCGTCAACAGTGTCTGATCTGTTCAGTGAAATATTAGACTGTGTGTCACCGCATATCAAACCACTTCAACCATATAACTAAAGAAATGTCCACTGTGCTGAGCGAGAGCGCTTACTGAACAGAGCATCATCCATGACGTAAGCGCGCCCAGGCCCCAATGTAATGTGAGTGCGGGCCGTCGGGGGAGACGGGAGGGGGGACAAGCGTGCTTTAGCCCGGTTCAAGGCAACTGTACATAATGTGAGTACGACCTAAGCTAGAACCGACATTGGCATCTGATATACACAAGCAAATGTATAAGCTGCTGAAGGCTAGAGGTGACAGTATGAGAGGTTGTTTTGTTTTATTTTTGACTGTGAAATGATGAAATTAAATTGTTAAATTAATATCAGATGGCAGCTTTAACAAAAGAGATGCAGCACTGTAGCTGATCTCTGTGAAAAGAGGAATAATAATAATAATAGAAAAATATAGCGATTCATTCATTTACATAAGGCATGTTGTTTTGTTTTTGGGAGAGTATGTTATACACACTTTAATGTAAACCCTTTACAGTTTTAAATGAGGTCTTATAGACTCGCACGTATATCTGTTTGACATAAATAGATGTTTTGTTTAGTCTATAATAACAGTAATCATGGATCAGCCTTGTGCACTAGTAATGATGTTTTACAAGCGCACAAAAACTAAAATTAAAAATCTAAATAATAATATCAATTAAATACAATGTGGTGTATCAGAAGCATCTGATGCTGATTTAGCAGAGATGCATGGAAATGTTTACAGAAATCAGAAAGCGATCAGATCAGAAAACACAAATGAAGTGACCAGGAGTAAACAGGCCCAATATCTCTGTTGATCTGCAGGTGATCCGGAAGGACTATGGATTCTGGAAGGATGATGATTACAGCATGACGTGTCTGTACAGATCAGATTTTCTGAACGCAGGTATTGGAGACTCTGGTGTATGACAAAAAATGAACAAGTACAAAAAATATTTCTCTCAAGTGATGAACTTCTCTTTGATTTATTTATTCAAATGCCGCAAACGTTGATATGTACAGATGAAGTCAGAATTATTCACCTTCCTGTGAATTTATATTTCCCAGATGATGTTGAACAGATTCAGGAATTGTTCACAGTATTTCCTCTAATATTTGTTCTTCTGGAGAAAGTCTTATTTCGGCTAGAATAAAAGCAGTTTTTAATGGTTTTAAAGCCATTTTAAGGTCAACATTATTAGCCCCGTCAATAGTATCTGGATGCAGCCTTTATGATGCAAGCTGAGATTGCATATCTCAGACATGCAATGTCAGACACAATGCACTTAATGGAGCTAGTGACGTCACTGTGAGGGGTAGGGTTAGGGGAGAGCATTTAAAAGCTTTGCATGCAGCTCAGATTACATCTGCACTGAGTCTGCAGCCAGACCCCTCTCACCCCCCTAAGCAATATTCATTCAATTAAAGTCTTTCACCTCGTCATCAGTCCCTGTCACTACCGCTGTGCCCCAGGGTTCAGTTCTGGGTCCACTGCTATTTATCATCTACCTTCTTCCACTTGGTTATATTTTCTGCAAACACCAAATCCATTTCCATTGCTACGCAGATGACACCCAGCTCTACCTATCATATAAACCCAACCTCAAACTCCCACCTTCATCCCTTACTAGCTGCTTTGCAGACATCAAATCCTGGTTCACCTCAAACTTCCTGAAATTAAACGACAATAAAAGGGAACTTTTACTTATAGGTGCAGAATCCACTTTAAACAAATCACATAACTTTTCTATAGCCACAGATGATTCTGTCATTACCCCCACCATTCAGGTTAAGAGTCTGTTAATAATGTGTCCCGCTCTGCTTAATTCCACCTTCGAAATATAAATGGTTTAAGTCCTTCCCTCACACCTCATTCAGCTGCCATTCTTGTTCATAGTTTAGTCACATCCAGTTTAGACTACTGTAATTCCCTTCTGTTTGTTTCCTCCCTAATAAAACTCTTCATAAATTACAACTGATACAAAACGCTGCAGCCCGTATTATCACAATAAACCCCGTCTATCTGTCACATCACACCCATTCTACAACAGCTTCACTGGCTTCCCATCTTTTTCAGAATTAATCAAAAAATAAATCTGGCTCCTCCATACCTTGCTAATCTTGTTCATATCGCCACACCTTCTCCAACACTCAAGTCTTCTTCTTCCAGTCACCTCACTGTTCCCTCTGTCCGCCTTGTCACCATGGGGAGCAGATCCTTCAGCCACTCTGCTCCTTAGCTGTGGAATTCACTTCCTCCTGATCTCCATAATTTAGACTCTCCTTCACCATTTAAAACACATCTGTTTAGAAGAGCTTATTCTCTTTAACTCGACTGCATATGTTAACATTTGTATTGTATTCCATTGACTTTTGTTGTGTTTTTATTTGAACTGATTGTTTTAGCTGTCCTGTACGGTGACCTTGAGTGTCACGAAAGGCGCCTTTAAATAAAATGCAATATTATTATTATTGTTATTATTATTTATTATATTAGTTTTGGATTGTCTCCAGAACAAACCACTGTTATACAATGACTTGCCTAATTACCCTAACTTTACCCTAATTACCCTAGTTAAGCCTTTAAATGTCACTTTAAGCTGAATACTAGTGTCTTGAAGAATATGTAGTCTAATATTATGTGCTGTCATCATGACAAAAAGAAAAGACATCCGTTATTATTATTAAATTATTAGAATTGAGTTATTAAAACTATTTTGATTAGAAATGTGCTGAAGAAAATCTGTTAAACAGAAATTGCAGTAAAAAGTATACAAAAGGACTAATAATTCTGACTTCAACTATAAATATGGAGTGATGCACATGTGTTGCCACATTCCAAGCCCGCCAATACAGCACATAGAGTTGAAAACATCAGAACTTTTATTTATTTAACTGCAAAAACGCGAGACACAAACAGTGCAAATCTCTCACTGCCAATAGAGAAGCAGCTCGCCTCAGACAATGCATTCAGTGTGATCTCGCTCTAAACTCCCCCAGTTATATCCAGCAGCAGTTTGCATTTTTATCATTTAATTGTGATTAATCACATCACAAATAAAAGTGCATATATTTAAGAAAATATCTATTTATATTTTGATGTAAATTATATAGCTATATGATAATAATTTCATATGATATTACATATTTATGTAAGAAAATGTTTTGTATGGTTTTGTTTCTATGCATGTGTGTGTATCACATATACATAAATATAACACACACACACACAATTTTTTTAGATACAATTAATCTTTGTCCATGTTTTAATTTGATTATTATTGTGCTTCTTATTTTTTATTATTATTATTATTATTATTATTCATATTTTCATGATTTGTACAGCTCATTTTTTAAATCCTGTCCCTGCAAAGTATTATTGCAAATCATTTTACCAATTTATTTTTTATTAACAGGCACTTTAAATGATCTGATTACTGCAAATTTTCCCCTTCAAATATCACCCAGATGCATGGTCAGATTTTGTTGGTTGCATCGATTACAAAACGTAAAGTAGATTAAACTAGTGCTTTTAAAATGTTCAATTAAAAGCCATGAGCTGGAAATGCAAATCAAAACTGGAGCATTATTTTTTCTGTCATTTTTTTTATGTGTAGATCTTCAACTTTTAGATGGATCTTCGGCTAAAATAGAT
This sequence comes from Danio tinwini, assembly GCA_903798205.1. Lineage (NCBI taxonomy): Eukaryota > Metazoa > Chordata > Actinopteri > Cypriniformes > Danionidae > Danio > Danio tinwini. The sequence continues at coordinate 712,939 of CAIGQZ010032336.1, forward strand.
TTGTGAGCACTGGCTTAGTTTAATCTCTCAGATCCTCTAATCTTTAGTGTTGACTCTTTCAAAAGGTGGATTTGGCGTGTTTTCAGCGAGAGGAAGTGACACAGCAGACCTGCATCTCTACAGGAAGTTCCTGCGCAGCGGTATGATGGTGGTCCGGGCTCCATCTCGAGGCCTGTTCCTCATGTGGCGTCAGACTGTCTGTTCCCATCACTCCTCCACTGAGGCATTTCAGCAGTGTGTGCAGAATAAAGCTCTGAATGAAGCGTCTCACGCTCGACTGGGACTGAGGATCTTTCAAAAGCAGATCCATGAACATCTGAGCAGACCTCAACTCATGCAGCCCTAATTGGCCGCTCTCGCTGTCTTATAACTGCTTATAATAGGCTTGTAAATCAATTATTAAGCAGTTATAAGGATTTAATAACAGCTGTACACCAGCTGTAGGCAATTAAAAGCAGTTGTACAGTTATAATTGGCATACGACTGCTTAAACAGGCACACAACTGTCTATAACAGGCACATAACTGCCTATAACTGGCATCCAACTGCCTAACTGGCATCCGACTGACTATAATGTGTATACGACTGCCTATAACAGACACATGACTGCTTATAACTGGCATCCAAATGAATAAAATGAGCATACAACTGCCTATAACTGGTGTCCAAATGAATATAATGAGCATACAACTGAATATAATGAGCATACAACTGAATATAATGAGCATACGACTGCCCACACTGGGCACACAACTGCCTATAACGGCCACACAACCACCTCTAACTGGCATAGGACTGCTTATAACAAGCACATGACTGCTTTTAACAGGTTTACAACTGAACATAATGAGCATACGACTGCCTATAACAGCCACACAACCACCTATAACTGGCATACAACTGCCTATAACGGGCATCTGACTGCCTATAATGGGCACACAACTGCCTATAACAGGCACACAACTGACTATAACGTGCACATAATCGCCTATAACGGGCATCTGACTGCCTATAATGGGCACACAACTGACTATAATGTGCACACAACTGCCTATAACTGGCATACGACTGCCTATAACGGCTACACAACTGAATATATATGACTGTCTATAATGGGTACACAACCACCTATAACTGGCTTATAACTGCCTATAACTGCCAACAGACTGCCTATAAATGGACACACGACAGAAAATAATGAGCATACGACTGCCTATACTGGGCACACAACTGCCTTTAACGGGCACACAACTTCCTATAGCAGGCGCAAAACTGAATATGAGCGTACAACTGCTTATAATGGGTACACAACCACCTATAACTGGCAACCGACTGCCTATAACCCACACATGACTGAATATAATAAGACTGAATTGCAGTTTATTTTTTAGTTTTCATATTTGTAACCTTTAGAAAATGAGATGTTGCACATCTAGAGGTTTATCACAAAAATAACATTTGTTTTAATTGTAAGAATCCTGACTTTATTTTTCACAATTTATAGATTTTTTCCGTATACAGGGAGTGCAGAATTATTAGGCAAATGAGTATTTTGAGCACATCATCCTCTTTATGCATGTTGTCTTACTCCAAGCTGTATAGGCTGGAAAGCCTACTACCAATGAAGCATATTAGGTGATGTGCATCTCTGTAATGAGAAGGGGTGTGGTCTAATGACATCAACACCCTATATCAGGTGTGCATAATTATTAGGCAACTTCCTTTCCTTTGGCAAAATGGGTCAAAAGTAGGACTTGACAGGCTCAGAGAAGTCAAAAATAGTGAGATATCTTGCAGAGGGATGCAGCACTCTTAAAATTGCCAAGCTTCTGAAGCGTGATCATCCAACAATCAAGCGTTTCATTCAAAATAGTCAACAGGGTCGCAAGAAGCGTGTGGAAAAACCAAGGAGCAAAATAACTGCCCATGAACTGAGAAAAGTCAAGCGTGCAGCTGCCAAGATGCCACTTGCCACCAGTTTTGCCATATTTCAGAGCTGCAACATCACTGGAGTGCCCAAAAGCACAAGGTGTGCAATACTCAGAGACATGGCCAAGGTAAGAAAGGCTGAAAAACCACCACCACTGAACAAGACACACAAGCTGAAACGTCAAGACTGGGCCAAGAAATATCTCAAGACTGATTTTTCTAAGGTTTTATGGACTGATGAAATGAGAGTGAGTCTTGATGGGCCAGATGGATGGGTCCGTGGCTGGATCGGTAAAGGGCAGAGAGCTCCAGTTCGACTCAGCAAGGTGGAGGTGGAGTACTGGTTTGGGCTGGTATCATCAAAGATGAGCTTGTGGGGCCTTTTCGGGTTGAGGATGGAGTCAAGCTCAACTCCCAGTCCTACTGCCAGTTTCTGGAAGACACCTTCTTCAAGCAGTGGTACAGGAAGAAGTCTGCATCCTTCAAGAAAAACATGATTTTCATGCAGGACAATGCTCCACACGCGTCCAAGTACTCCACAGCGTGGCTGGCAAGAAAGGGTCTAAAAGAAGAAAAACTAATGACATGGCCTCCTTGTTCACCTGATCTGAACCCCATAGAGAACCTGTGGTCCATCATCAAATGTGAGATTTACAAGGAGGGAAAACAGTACACCTCTCTGAACAGTGTCTGGGAGGCTGTGGTTGCTGCTGCACACAATGTTGATGGTGAACAGATCAAAACACTGACAGAATCCATGGATGGCAGACTTTTGAGTGTCCTTGCAAAGAAAGGTGGCTATATTGCTCACTGATTTGTTTTTGTTTTGTTTTTGAATGTCAGAAATGTATATTTGTGAATGTTGAGATGTTATATTGGTTTCACTGGTGAAAATAAATCATTGAAATGGGTATATATTTGTGTTTTGTTAAGTTGCCTAATAATTATGCACAGTAATAGTCACCTGCACACACAGATATCCTCCTAAAATAGCTCAAACTCAAAACTACTTCCAAAAATATTTAGCTTTGATATTAATGAGTTTTTTGGGTTAATAGAGAACATGGTTGTTGTTCAATAATAAAATTAATCCTCAAAAATACAACTTGCCTAATGTAAATAAGGAATGTTATAGCGTCCCCCCACCCCCACTCTTTTAATATAAATCACAATTTTAGGTTTTTTCTGATTTGCATGTTAATGATCTTTCTTGCAGCTTTTATTTTACTTCTCTTTTTGACTGTCAAAATGATAAAAGTTAAACAGGATATAGTCTCTAGCATCTCTGAAATTTCTCCCCTCTGAATTTGCAGTTTACATTTAGCATTTCTGTCGTTTTTGTGAGGAAAACGGACTCTCTTTTCATTCTATGATGAGAACGCAACAGCATCAGTGAGTGAGTGAGGAAGAGGAAGCGGTGGGCGGAGCCTGCGGGTGATTGACAGGCGGAGGGATTGACCTCACCATCATGCGATATGAAGTAACCGGAGGGTTATAACGGCGACACGCGCATGAGACACGGGGAGAAAACTCGAAGATTCACGCTTATTAACAAACCACAACGACGGTAACTTATTGAAGGACACAACGGCTGTTGATGCTCAGATTATCTCCAGTTTAACTGAAGTAGTGTGTGTGTGTGTGT
>CAIGQZ010032336.1:719909-762409 GCA_903798205.1 Danio tinwini
CAGATTACTGAAAACAGAGATTTTAGGATGTTTTGTGGTTTAACTTAGTGACTTTACTACTGTCAATATTTTAAGCAGTCTAGGTTTAGCTCCAAATCACTAAAGTTCTAAATTTAGCACTGACACAACCATTATTTTTAAGAATGTGTCCTAAATCTGAGCTACTTTCAGCCTTCAGATGTTTTGTGAACACAGACCCTGATGTTGATGATATAAACAGGACTGACATCTTCATTTATGTTTCTCTTCTAGCTGGACTTCCATTTGCCGTGCTAAATATTCAGCACAGGCCTTTCAAAAGAGGCTTTTTCTGCAGCGATGACAGCATCAAGTACCCTTTTAAAGAAGATACCATATCCTACCAGTTACTGATGGGAATAATGATACCATTGGCACTCCTGCTAGTAAGCCATGATCTGCTTTCTTTATTTTAAGAGCTGTATTTGCCACAGAAGCCTTCAGCCCATCATTTAATCTATTCATTTACTCATGTAGATGTGTGTAAGTATTTATTTATTCAGCTTTCATATTCATCTCAATAATAATATGCAAATGTTTACATGATTTATGTGCAATACAGTTTGTAAAGCTAAACTTTCTGTCTTTTAGTAGATATACTATACGAAAGACCTACTTTAACCAAACAAGTGAATCTAATTGGATTTGCACTTGTGTAAAACCACACTTTACAATAAGGTTTCATTAGGTAATGTATTACTAACGTTAGCTAATTATGAACAATAGTTGTACAGCATTTATTAATCATATTAATCATAGTTCAACATTTACTAATGCATTATTAACATCCAGATTCATGCTTGTTAATAGGGCTGAGTGGTATGACCAAAATGTAATTTCACAGGACAAGAGTGTGAGAGACATTAAGCCTCTTGCCTCCCTGAGCACTGGCAGATCTCAAAGTGATGCAAATTCTACGGGCAGGGTTGCAACGACTGTGTCTTTGTCTTTGCGGATCCATTCAGGCTGAATAAATTCTTTTGTTGATAAACTTGTGTGGTCAGTGGCTGGACAGGTTCTTTCACCTGCCCACCACATTTACAGTACATGACTTGTTTATCCACCTCCACCTATAAACTCAGCCCCCTCCTAAAACATAATACACAGAGGATGATCTGCTCAATTTAGACTTGCAGACTCATGTGGACTTCTTGAAGATGCTGTTTATCTGCAGAACTACTAACACATCTCAATAACGAATTCTTCTTGAAACGAGGCTCCTGGCTGGGGTTCATCAATTTTTAACAAGCCCATTTGACTATTTTGTATTTTATTTTTAACCTTATAAATATAGTAAACTAAATATGACCACATTTATAATCATCTTAGTCTATGCTGACATAGAGCGCTCTCTTACACCCGGCCAATAAGGCGCAAGACGTGTTTGGTGCGATGTGTTGCTTTTTTTCAGACCAGCGCAACAGTAATTTTCACATTTGGCTTCACGTTGTTTAAATTGTAAATCCATTTGCGCCACTTTGTGGACTCATGGGTGTGCTGGTCTATAAAGGTGGTATGTTAAGCGAATTGTTGGAGCGTTGATATTTTGAGGAAATGAAATAGACTGCACCATTGACCAAATAAAAGCTGCTTTAAAGTCCAGCAGAGCACGTCAGTTATGCGCCTATGCAGACCCAAACGCTTATACACACAGGATGTACATCAATACACAAATATCATTACATTCCTTCATTCATTTTCTTTTCGGCTTAGTCCCTTTATTAATCTTGGGTTGCCACAGTGGAATGAACCGCCAACTTATCCAGCATATGTTTTACGCAGCGGATGCCCTACCAGCTGCAACACATCCCAGGGAAACATCCGTACACACTTATTCACACACATACACTATGGACAATTTAGCCTACCCAATTCACCCGTACTGCATGTGTTTGGACTGTGGGGGAAACCGGAGCACCCGGAGGAAACCCACGTGAACGCAGAGAGAACATGCACACTCCACACAGAAACACCAAGTGACCCAGCCGAGGCTTAAACCAGCGACTTTCTTGCTGTGAGGCGACAGCACTTCCTACTGTGGCGCCAATATTATTACATATGGGGAAAAAAATAAAATGTTACAAAAACTATTATTTACTACAAAGATGTAAACACCACTGCCTCCATGCCTCATCTCGGGGGGCTTTTTCAGTTCATTCATGACAATCTGCATCAGTATAATGTTATTATTATTAGCAGGATTATTGATTATCTGCAGATTTTTATCTGTTTTAATAAACACAAGTGTAGATTTGTCCAGCTGTGGGGTTTTGGAGGCGTCTGCATCACCATATGGGGCATAAGAACAGGATGTGTGTTTGGATATAACTCAGTTGTTTGAGCACACTTCATTATTATTGTTCATTTATTATTCTGCTAGAGATTAGAACTGAATTTATAGTTTAGACACAAATCTTTGCGCTTAAAGGAAATTAAACATGTGGGCTAATGGATGTTCAGTGAAGTGAGTTTCCACCGTTTCCTTACTCCACCAAAGTAAAGGAGTAAAGAGTAAAGTAAAGAGAAAGTAAAGGCTGAATTTAAAAGCTGGAATATATGTCCGTAAGTGCTATATTTTTAATAAAGCTATTGTTTTGTAAGTATTTAAGGTTCACACTGCAAAAAATGTTTTTCTTACTTAGATTTTTTTTCTTGTTTCTAGTTTAAATATCTAAAAATTCTTAAATCAAGACAAATTTTCTAGACAAGCAAAACATGTTGTCTTGTTTTAAGAAAGAATATGCCAAAATTAAGTTCCTTAAAACAAGCTAAATAATCTGCCAATGGGGTAAGCAAAATAATTATGTTGAAAGGAAAAACAAGATTATTTTGCTTACCACATTGGCAGATTGTTTAGCTTGTTTTAAGGAAAAACTCACTTAATTTTGGCATATTATTTCTTAATATAAGACAATAGACCGATTACCATGTTTGTAAACATTCAGGATGCGAGCGCAGGGAAGTGGCAGAAAAAAACCGGGAGCGCTACCATTTACAGCGAGGGAATGACATCCGATGCTGTACAGAGTTTGTTGTTGTCTTAGAAATAAGATATATTGATTACATATTATATATATTATTTACATAATGCTTTCAGCGTATTATAACAGCTCGTCACCCAGTGATAAGCACAGTGATTTGGCAAAATTAACGTTAAAGTGAGCGGCGTTCGTCTGACAGGTCCATTTGCGATAGCACCCTCCCAATGGAATAATTTCAAAAAATAAACGTATTATTTGCAATCTCTAAATAGCGAAATCATATTAGCAGCCAATGACTATCAAAGTATGTATACCGGGCTGCTAATATGATTTCGCCTTTTAGAGTTTGCAAATAATACGTTTATGAAATTATATTATTAAGGAGAAAGTCTGAATGTGCGAATATAAAACCAACTTTACCTTGGTATGATTCAGCATAGCCTGAACCTGATATAACATGAGAACTGAGTCCAGCATTTATAATTAGGTCATTTATCTCCCTTTTAGACAAAGACGTCTGCAGTCGGCATTGAAAGCAGTGTGGTGTATGCTAAAAGTAAAGTTTTCTATTTTTGGAAATTGGCATCCTACCACAAAACACCACATGTTTGCTATTGCAGCTGGTCTTTTTTTGCAACCGGCGACCCGTGTGATGTCATGTGGGACGTAGGTTGGTAATTCGTCTATATGTTTTGCTTGTCTAGAAAATGCTTTTTGATTTAAGAATTTTTAGATATTTGGACCAGAAACAAGATAAAAAAATCAAAGTAAGATTGTGTGTATTTGCATTAGTGCATTTGATTATACTCAGTTTTATACTGGCTGTATTTTGTTGTACAAACACTCGTTCATGGCTTACACATTATGTCGGTGGTGTAAATAAGATAATTTTGCTAATATTTGATTCAAATAATCTCATTAATAGATTTTCCTAGTATGCATATTAAGAATTGTCTAAAAAATGTTCATTAGTAAAATTTTACTGCTGGCTAAATTGAACATGTTAAAGTAAATGTGAATATATGCACACTTTTCCCCTCTTTGTTGAAGCTTTACAAAAAGATATTGAGAAGAACAGTTGCCAGTGAAGTCAAAGTTACCATAATTGCATTCTGCTGTTCTTGCATCTGTTAAACTTTTAGTTAAGCAACAATTGATTGTGACATAACAATTATTATCAGCGCTTTATATTAACACCCGCCAAATGTGGGTAGATTTTAGCTGTGCTGGGTTAGACAGACACTCTCACTAGCCAATTTGGCTGGTTGGATTTTTTAATTATAGTTATCTTAAAAGCAGGGCTCAACAATAAAGATGTCCCAATATGCGTGCAAATATCATCTTAGAATCAAGAAGCAGCATGACTGATAAAAATTGCGTTCGTGCTAGCGAAAGAAAGCAGGTGAATACCGAATGAGAGGATGATCACTCGCGTGCACAGGTGATGTGATGCGCGCGGCTGTTTAAAAAAACATGTGCGCTCCCGTTTCCTGGCGCGAAGCAACCGTGCCTGGAAACACAACTGCAGCGATCGGTTCTGTTTAAAATAGACTGGACAAAAAGTGATGCTGGTGCATTCACAATCCTGCTGCTTCCAAAAGCTCTGGATGTCTTTAAATTATGTCCTTTTGTAAGCAGCAGCAGTTGCCAGATTTGTTTTACCTATTGTTTGAACAGAACAGATCATGGGTCTAATGTTACCCATGTGCGCGTGATCATCCTTTCATTATCACACACAGCATGTTTTTCACCTGCTTACGGTTATTTTTGTTGCTTTAACAGAAGATTAACTCTCCATGCAATAATTACATCAGGTTTCCACATTTTTTGTGTGTTTAGAATGTTAAAACGGCCCTCCTATAAATTGTTAGTCACTGATATTGCCCTCGGCCAATTTGAGTTTGAGACCCCTGCTCTAATGGACAGACGGCTGCTTCTGACTCAAGGCTGCGGTTTATGCTAATGAGGGAAAGATGGGCACTAGTGGGCGGGGCTTTTCCCCTCTGATTACTCGTACAAAGGGAGAATGTCAATCAAAGTGTTTCATTCAAGTCGGATTATAACAAATACAAATCAATTAATGTAAACTATTAGAGGCTGGAGAAATTCATACACTGCTTTTTTTTTATTTAAATGTATTAGGTTTAAAGTTGCTGCACTCAAAATGTTGTACAACATTATTAACAGAAATAGCTAAAAAAACAAAACTGTCTGATCAAGATTTCTCTGCTCCACAGATCGTCTTTGGCGAGTGTTTTTCCATATATCTGCGATCCCGAGCATCCTTCAGTTATGAATATGTCGCGTGTGTGTATAAAGCGGTTGGGTCATTTGTGTTTGGAGCGGCGTTGAATCAGTCGCTGACCGACATCGCTAAATACACCATCGGCCGACTGCGGCCACACTTTCTGACGGTGTGTAAACCGAACTGGAGCCTCATCGACTGTAAATCAGGGTATATCGAGAACTTCACCTGTACAGGAGACCCCACGCTCACTAATGAGGGCCGGTGAGTGTCCCGCTCTTCAACACTGTACAAGTGAATATTGGTTTTGTTTGTTTTTTTCTAATAATAACGATGTGAAATGTTTTACTGACAGGCTTTCCTTTTACTCTGGTCACTCATCATTCTCCATGTACTGTATGCTGTTCCTTGCTGTAAGTCTGCATTTATGACTGCATTACAACTGAGTTAAGGCATGACAAGACTTTCAAATATTTCCTAAATACAGATTCAGGAATTGTTCACAGTATTTCCTCTAACGTTTTTTTCTTCTGGAGAAAGTTTAATTAGTTTTATTTCAGCTAGAATAAAAAGCTGTTTTTAACTGTTTTAAAGCCATGTTAAGGTCAATATTATTAGCCCCCTTCAGCAATATTAGATTTGGTTTGTCTCCAGAACAAACCACTGTTATACAATGACTTGCCTAATTAACCTAACTTGCCTAGTTAAGCCTTTAAATATAATTTAAGCTGAATACTAGTATCTGGAAAACTATCTAGTCAAAGATTACAGTTTTATGCTAAAGTTTGGGCACCCCTCTATGGCTGTATAGTAACGTGCTCTTTCTTTATAAGAAAAGATCTCAGCAAAATGACATTCAGTTTCTAGAGAAAGCTAGATAAGTCATGTTTTTCAGACAGAAACCTGCAGTGTAGCAGTATTGAGATGTGTGAAATTAAATTGAAATTGAAAAGTAGGTTGTGCAAAAGTTTGAGCAACCTCTTTTTTGTGTAGATTTCAAAACCTGCAGTTACTAAATGCTGATTGATTACACAAATTTGGTTTGAGTAATCACTGCATTTTTCGCCCCATAGACTTCCGTTTAGGGCTGCACGTTATTGGAAAAATCTGATTTTTGATATTTTATTTTTTCTGATAAATATTGCAATATAAATACAGTTTCACTAGATAGTTGAATAGCTTTATTTGATTGATTTCTAGGGAGTCTTTAGGTACAGAAATTGAATAAATCAAATGCTTTTCTTACTTTGTCTCATTTCTAATATCTAAAAAAAATGGATCACGTAAAAATATTGATTTGTTTTAAAAGTCAGATGAAGTAGGACAAAACTAGGAGTTTTTTCTTAGTGAGGTATTAAAATGATCTTGTTTTCACTTTGAAACTTAGAAAAAATTCTATGAAATTAGTATGAAAAATCATTTTTCTTTGCATAAATTGTATAAATTCCATACAAATGCAAAAATACAGTAATTAAATACAATTCTGTAGCTCCTGGTCAACTGTAATCCAGATTTAACATAGCATATCTTTGCAATGGGACTACTGCGGATGTGCACATTGCCATATCAATGCTAAAGCCATATATGGTGCAGCCCTACATCCATTCATATGCAAGCGAATGCAGCAGACTGGAACTGCAAGCTCATGTGACACGTTTCGCAGTTAGCCGTGTTGCAAAGTACAAGCTTGGTGAACTCTGATCACACACACACACACACACACGACTGCATGAGACCAATCAAAGATCAAAACATGACCTCTCTGTACAGAAACTTTAAATATTGACCAAGCACTTGCTTTTTTAAAATGTCTAATCATCGTGTTTAATCCTTTTCGCAGTGATATATGACAGATTTTCGCATGCTCAGACTCAAGTGTGACTGCTGCATGACGCAGTGAACACTAAAAATCCTAACACAGGTGCAACCAGTCATGAAAAAGGATATTTAAATAGCTGCTTGCCAGTTGTGCGTCTCCTTTTTGTCAACCAGAAAGTTGCAACATGGGAACTTCGTAATAACCTAAAAACTAGGATAATTCACCAACATGAATTAGGAATCAGAATCAGAAAGAGCTTTATTGCCAGGTATGTTCACACATACGAGGAATTAGTTTTGGTGACAGAGCTTCTACAGTGCAACAGAATTACAGAGGACTAAAAAACAGATAATAAATATATTTTAAAAAGTAGTGAATGCAATATACAAATTGACGAGTGTATGTACAGGTGTATTACTATATACAACCAAATATGTGCAGCTGTTATGTGCAAATTGGCATGCAAGGTGTGTTGTTAAATAAGTGTATGTGTGTATAAAAAAAGTGTATAGCAGGTAGTGATGTTGGTTCCACAATTATTATCATCATCAAGTGTTCATGAGATGGATTGCCTGAGGGAAGAAACAGTTTCTGTGTCGGGCTGTTCTGGTGACTTGCAATTCTGATAATTATCAGAGGTGCCCAAACTTATGCATAAATCTGTATGCACAGTCATCATGGCAAAGATAAAAGAAATCAGTTATTAGAGATGAGTTATTAAAACTATTATGTGTAGAAATGTGTTGGAAAAAATCTTTCCGTTAAACAGAAATTGGGGAAAAATATACAGGAGGGCGAATAATTCTGACGTTAATGAAAGCTTATTGTAAAGTGTAAGCATTTTATCATGCATCTAGATTAAATGTTGATTTTAGTCTCCTCTTTCCAGCTGTATCTACAGTCCAGAATGAGGGCCAGGTGGGCCCGTCTAGTGCGGCCGACTCTGCAGTTTTCCTTGATCGCAGCTTCTCTATATGTGGGTCTGTCTCGCGTCTCTGACTATAAACACCACTGGAGTGACGTTCTCACCGGACTCATACAGGGAGCCGCTGTGGCTCTGTTTACTGTAAGTGACCTGATTCAGTATAATTCATCTTTATTTCTATAGTGCTTTCACAATGTAGATTGTGTCAAAACATCTTTAAAGTGGAAGTTCCACTTTAACCCTTGTGTATTGCACAAATTGACTCCCCTTTGGTATGCTGCTGGTTGTTTTTCCCCTTTTGACTTCCATTATAACCACATGTTTTGATTGCAAACCCACGATATAAAGATAATACATTTAAACTCAAACGAGTTATTGTAAAAAATAAATAAAATTAAAGACTACAAAGTTTCAACATAAAATTATACTGTATTTTTCCTGTTTATTAAACTTGTATTGATTTTTGGATTTTTGTTAGATTAGTTCATCAGTTTCGTCTTTGGTACTGACTAATCTAATGTGTATGCACAAATATTATACTGTAAAACAAATTATTATTTATGAATTCGGATTTATGCAAAAGAGAGATCAGTGAGGGGTCAGCTCATTTATGATGAGCATAAATATACATTTAAATATATCTGATTATATTCAAGTGTTTCATGTAATACAAAAATGTTGCATGAGAATGAGGAAGATATATAAATTAAGCCACACTTTTAAATTCATAAAAAATATGCATTGACATTTATTAAAGGGCTATAAACCCCCCCGGTCTCAGCAGGGTGTTTTCACACTTCTAGTTTGAAAAAAAGTCAGGAAAGTGGGTGAGTCCAGCTTTCTTTAGGTGGTAGTGTCGAATGGTGAAAGAGGAAAGGGTTTGCATTGAAAGGCAGAGTTAGTAAGATTACGCTGAGTTAGATTTTCACAGCGGCAACTTAGACACAGGGGAGATAGACAGTGACCTGTGTTTTACATGGACATCAGTAATCGAATGATTTGAATTCATCTGAATCAGACAATAATATAATGAAGATGTTTACATGAGTTGCTTTTTGAATGTTCTGTCATGATCCCGTTTTACATTGTATAGCTCATAATTTGATTAATGACATTGCGTCACCACGCTATACACATTTCCTCTGGAGTTTCATTTCGTTTCATTCTTAATTTGTCAACTGTAACTGCAGTTTGGCACTTTAATTGAGGAACATTTCATGCATGCCCCCTGTGACAAATGAGATATTAGATGCGAGGAACTGCTGGAAGAGTGTAGTTTTAGTGAAGTTTATTTATAAACTAATTTGGAGAGGATCACGTGATTATGATTGAACACGGCTGGTCATGCATTAACCATGTATGACCAACCAATCAGACGATTTCTAACGCTCTATAAAGAGCCAGGGTTTCTCACTACAGTCATCTTCGTTTGAAGAATCCCCCCTTCCACCCCTACTCCTCCTCTTTTCCTTTCATAGGGCTGCACGGTGGCCCAGTGACTAGCACTGCGGCCTCACAGCAAGAACGTCACCGGTTCAAGTCCTTTAACAGACTGGCTGTCGTTTCTGTGTGAAGTTAGCATGTTCTTCCCGTGCTTGCGTGGGTTTTCCCCGGGTTCTCCGGTTTCCTCCCACGTTCCAAAAACATGCACTACAAGTTAATTGAACAATCTAAATTTAGCACTAGTCAAATTTTATCCATTTTGCTGATTTTATCCATCAGCATATCTCTCCGTAGCAACTATTTTCTGTCATCAACTCTTACAAAGGGGGGAGTTCTCGAGATCTACCTGAGCTCAAAGCTCCCCTCTCGCCCTGCAAACGGGAGGGAGCCCAGGGCTCAAGGACCTTTTGGGCTCAGGGCTCTCTCCCGGGACAGCATGCCAAACTTGCTTATAATCAATCATCAGCTAAGTGTGAACTCTTGAAATGGAGTTCTCCCAAATAGGAGAAAAAAACCCTCTGCATTTCACGATGCAGGTGTCTGTGGTCCTTCACCTAATCGAGAGGTGCAGAGAATAACAGCCGTGTGTGTATAGACAATCCTGTCAAAAATGCAGCAAAAATCATACACAGCGAAAATCCTACATGGAGGTAATAGTTTAATTTAAGGTGTTTACAACATGTTTACATTCGGAGAGCAGCATTTACAGCGAATCTTTCAGTCCATAATATTGTAGTGATATTACTGTTAACTTAGTAACTAAATCATTTTGACTAAGGTATGTCTTTAAAAACTGAGAGTACTGCTGACAATACTAACTAACTTTACTATCTGAAGAATCATAAACAAAAAACACTGATCACACACTTACCAAATCTGTAGAGACAGGACAATCAACACCAACTGGAGCCGTGTCGTTTTTTTTTAAAGGAGACAAGCTGCAAATCTGAATTTCACCATTTGCAGATGAGAAAAGCTCTCGGGGGGGAAAAAATGTTCCTTACAAACATATTTCTGTCGCGTGTTAGCAGACCACTGTAATCAACATATGTGGATCCACACGCGAGCTGCGCTCTCATAGCAGAGAAATGGAAACAAAACCTTAGTTGCAGCACATTTATAAACACAATACTGATGACCCATGTCTCCAAACAATTCTTCTTCTCCCACTTGTTTTAATTATGGTTGGCAACACACCATGACTTCTCTCTGAACACTGTAACAGGTAAAAGCTATATCAAGCATATTAATGAAGTTGCACCTCATACACAATAGAGCCCTCTGATTGGATCGAATCAAGTCTTCCTCATGAATTAATGCTAAAAACTCAAAGATGCTCCCGCCGGTACAGACATCCAGTCTCCACGCTGGAATTTACACAAGGATCTCATGGTCGTGACATAGCTTCAACATTTATTTTCAAACCAGAAGAATGAATTTGCTCTAAACAATGCAAAAACAACCAATTTTCACTTTTTAGTGAAATATACCTGTCCTAATAGTGTTTTTAGCAATGTGGGACACATATATGACTGCCAACATCTCAAAAAATGTGTTTTGGGGTTTTTTGACCCTTTAACCTCAGTAAAAAAAAATATAAATAATAATGTGGCATACTTGAGATTTATCTGAAATTATATAGGTTAACATAACGCAGCAGCTCTTCTTTCTCTTAACCAATTGTGGTTCATTCATGCCTAATTAATAAACACGTCACATATCATGATCATAAGATGCTTCTCTCTCTCTCTCTCTCTCTCTCTCTCTCTCTCTCAACGCAGATGTTCTGTGTGTCGGATCTCTTTAATGTGAAGTGTGTGTCCGATAAAGACGAGGAGATTTCACACACCAGCCTTCAGGAGACGTCAGATTCACCAAACCACTACGGCAGCACACAGTGACACACAGACACAGGCTCACACACGGGAAGCAGGATCATGCAGAAACCATTCATTTTTAGAATAATTCAAGGGACAAAAGGGTTCATTTACTCAAAGAGGAGCAGTAGAGAATGAAAAGGGGTTTCCGTGGTTAAAAAAAGCAATATTTACACTGCAGTGAATACAAAATTTTGACTTTTCTAATGCATATGAGTTCAGCGGGTGAAGTCAAATTAAAGGTGACCTATTATGCCTCTTTTTACAATATATAAAATGCATCTGATGCCTCTAGTAGTGAGGTTTAAGCTGAAATAGCACACAGATAATGTTCTCTAACTCTCTGAAACTGACCCTTTGATTTTGATTCTAATTGTGGCGTTTTGGTGACTGACACTTTAAATTCAAATTCAGAAGAGGGCGGAGCTATAGATCATCACCAGATTGAAAACAGGTCTAGTTATCAGTGCTGGTCAGGTGTGCATGTTGTCGTTGGTCAGTATGTGCTTCATGCTTCTGTCAGTCTATGTCGCTCCTGTTGCTGTTCATCTAAAACTCCACATCTATAATTCTCTTAGTCTATGCTGACATTATCTTCAGCAGCTCAAACACTCTAATGGCTAATGGACAGACGGCTGCTTCTCACTCAGGGCTGCTGTTTATGCTAATGAGGGAGAGATGGGCACTAGTGGGCGGGGCTTTCCCCCTCTGATAACACGTACAAAGGGAGAATGTCAATCAAAGTGTTTCATTCATTAAGTCTGATTACAACAAATACAATTAATTCATGTTGATCAGCAGAGGCTGGAGATATTCACACACTGCTGACACACAACTGGGCTTAAACCCCTTATAAAAGGGATTTTTGCATAATAGGTCCCCTTTAAGGGTCAGAGTTTGCTGTGAATCATGGATATAATTGTAAATTTAATGGCACAAGAACACAAAGACATTCCCATCACGCCACTGAAAGGGAAGAAACTGTCGCACTGTTCAGAATCCAGTTTCACATTGATTTATAAAGTTCTTTCATATCCGTTAAACACTCCAAACAGAACAATCTGGTCATATTAGTGCAGTCAGCAACATATGCAAGTATTATTATCCTATTTCAGTGGATTGCATACTTGAAGAAACTTTAGTAGATTTATTTAAATACATTTTTTGGTTAAAGGAAACAATGATCAGCCAAATATGAAGAACCAAAGTGTCTAATTGCATTGATTTTAATTAAGTTTGCTTGTATTTTATTCATAATTATATATTTTTTAATGCAAACGTAAGACCACAAACTGTAAATATCAAAGCACTTGTACAATAATTTTTGATCATGTTTTCTTTTGGGGGTCAAAGATGACAGAAGCTTTTCAAGCATCAAGTCTTATGTTTTCAAATACATATAAAAAATGCATATCATTCATTTTTGCCATGACTTCCAGAAAACAGCTGCTATAATGTTATTGGGTGGAACAATTGTCCTTCATATTTATAACAAGGATAATTTAATAACATATTAAAAGATCACAGTTGGATGCTGAATGCAATGAAACATTTTTCACCCATATTTTGAGATTTTCTTCTCAGAAATTATATGAAATTAAGATTTTTTTTTTATTAAAATATATGCTTTTGTAAATTTAATTTGGTGCAAAATTTGGAAATGTCTTTGACCCAAACATTATGTGCAACATATTTTCCTTTTGGTGCTACATTTTATGCATTGACGACCATGCTAGATAGAACAAAAGGTACTGGAATATATATACTGTAAAGTTTACTCCTGAATTAAAGCTCATGTAGACAGACAGTGTGTGTTTTTTTACTCTGATAATCATAAATGGTCTTACTCACAGCAGCCGCGGCTCCTCCAGCGGTGTGATGGTGACAGCGCTGCGGCTTTCCAGCTTCGGTTCCTTCGAACGGATCGTAGATTCGACCGAGTCATCTCTTTTTGTTACCAACGCTGTGTGAATCGATTCGATTGAATCATTCAGAAGAACCGATCCATTAGCTTGATCTGTCGGCGAAGCGAACAGTGCCGCCGCTCTTCTTTGTCCTCGCGGTGACTGACTGCATATGATCCGCTGAATGTACATGATTTATTCATCCGTTTACACCCTGTGTGCATCAAACAGAAGACCTGAAGGATGGTGTTAGTTCACGTCGGATATTTGGTTCTTCCTGTCTTTGGCTCAGTGAGAAATAGAGGTATTTATAACACGTTATTTCACGCTCAGATCACATCCGAGGCCTTTTGCTTGTTTAATGCATGATTATTAAACCCATTACCGACCTATATACTAATGCAGGACCTAACAGAGAGGATATCCAATAAACAAGCTGACGATTTGTGTTTTTCTCAGAGAATCGGTGAGGTTTGATTCGGATCGGAGCGTTAATCTGTAAAGCTAAGCGAGCGAAGGACGCTTTTCGCTTCTGATTCGCTTTTAAATACGATTAAAATCAACGTATCGTCTTAAACGAGACGTATTGGGCACGTCTGACACATAATCGATTGGTTTGATCGTGTGTGTGAGCGCTGTACGCTTTCATTAAGGTTTATTTGTGAGGTTTGGTTTTACCTCAGATAATGCTAGCTAAAGATGCTAACCGAGGCCCGAGAGCTTCACGGACAACAAATAAAGCGTCAGCGTCGCTTCATTAAAGCGCTTTTAATCACCAATTCAGACCAGGAACGAAACCTCAGAATGATCATTTGTGGCCAATTATTGCTAGCTCCACCTCACCAACTCAATGAGGAGAAACGAGCACTTTTTTACCACCATCACTGACCTCATGAAGCTTTGTTTGATTTCTGTTTCTGATCTCCTGTCTCATAGTTTGATTTCATGTGCTTTATTTCTGTTCTTATCTCCTGTCTCATAGTCTATGGAGGCTGAATCTACATTCTGCATTATCAGATCATTGTGTTTTAATGATCATCTGTGTTCTGATCCCTCCTCATTTCCTATTTCCATCAGAAGACGACAAACATCTGCTCCCTTCCTGAGAACAAACAAACAAACAAACCAAACAAGCGCACACTAAACCAGAGCTAACAAACACGCACACACATTTAGAGTGTCTCTATGTCAAGTGCTGTAGTTTAACCCACATCTTTAGCTCTAGAAGAGTGACTCATGTATGTCCCATCCTGCTTCGGTAGTCAACATGTATGTAAATTCCTGTAAAATGGATGCATTTTGTGCTTGGATGTTCACAGTCCTCTATCTGTCACCTGCTTCATTCATCGCCCTTCTGATTTTACACGATCATTCACAATCATGTCTGTAGATGTGGGTGGTTCGGTGGGGAACAAGCAAAGAAACAACAGACAAATCCAAAAACGCACTTTGGAATTGGCCGCTGGCAAGCAAAATTGTCCAAATTGATGTGGCACGGCGTCCAAAATGCCATCCATTTGGCAGGGATGTTGATTTTCCTGCACTGCTACTACTGAGATCCTCTATTAGAGCAATGCAAATGTCTATTGTTTGGTTGTGGTTTCTCTACCTTTTGTTCTGGTAATAGACTTCAGTGCATGAATCACATTATTATTATTATTATTTGGATTCTACATTGAATAGACTCCAATGTAATCTTTCTGTAGTAAAGATGTACCCTGCTGTACTGTAATGTGCTGTAGCCGATGCATCTGCTCATTGGATGTTGCTTTTGTTCTGTTAACCCTGTACTGAGCATGGTGGGCCTTGCTATTGGTCAATGTTGTTTTATTTGTTGCATGGACTTATTATTATTATTATGACACAAATCCACATAAATATATATATATATATATACTAATATTTTTCAATAAAGAATATAGTGTTTTTCCTAACCTCCAGTGTGCTTCTTGCTGATTTCCATTTATTGTCTCCCCCCTCCACCTCCTCCCTCTGCTGTGAGCGATAGACTGATTAATTTCCTGGCTTTTTGATTTGTCATCATGAGACCTCAATGAGTTGATCTGTGGTCATTTATGCTCATGGCTGAGGCACTTGAAGGTGCAGTGTGCATCTAACACACACGATTCATTCCCAACGCTGCACCTTCAAGTCTCCTCACAGTAAATGATCCGGATGCAGTGTTAAACATGGCCTTCTCTCTGTGGTGTGTCCAGGTATTCACACATTTCATCTCTGTGATTCAATCTTCTCCCACTGCACCCATCCAGAGCTGGGCACGTCCCATTGATCTCTCAGCACGTTATACATGATTTGAGCTTTCTGTGTTTTTAATTCCTTCATTCTGAGGTGCGGCGGTCTACAAAGCAGAGCTTCATTCTGCGTCTCATTTTCTCCTGCGATACATTCATTTTGTCTGGGTTTCTTTCTCACAATGACTATTGTAGATGGTTTTAAACCGAGAAATTGGTGCTTTATCTGACAAGTAGCTTCATCACAACACAAGCTTTGTTTACAGTCTGATTGATTTATTTTTGCTGGATCTTTTAATCATGATAGCTGATCTCAGGCTAATTTGGTTCTTTAAACAAGTTTGCGAATCAGATTAATATCTCTATATGAACTGATCTGAGTTTGCTGTGTGTGTTGTGAAGTACAGATCTCTCCATTCTCCAAATCATGATGAGCAATGCAGCGATTGGCTGACAGCACAGCAGCATAATCACATCATCAGATTAATATTTAATTATCCATGTGAGCAAAATGACAACATTAGCTTTAAACTGTTTGTTAATTATGATGCACAAAGCTTTCCACATTTGTTGTGGGCCACAGGCAGTATTCAGCTATTTATTTAGTTTTACTTTTAGAGCAGGTTTTCTTTATGATAGTGTTTAAGTTTCTTAATCCTGTGGCGTGAGGCATAATTTAAATTGATATTGCATCAAAAAGCACTTTGATATTGGAAAATTGTCTGCCATTACATCCATACACACTCATTCACACTCATACACTATGGACAATTTAGCCTACCCAATTCACCTGTACTGCATGTGTTTGAACTGTGGGGGAAACCAGAGCACCCAGAGGAAACCCACGCGATCGCAGGGAGAACATGCAAACTCCACATAGAAACTGTGGTTCTACCTGTGAGGCGACAGCACTACCTACTGCGCCACTGTGTCGCCCCACAACGTGTGCATGACTCCCTTAAATATTGGCCATGTCTATTATCATACAGAAATTGTAGTAAAACTGGGTCTGTACCTTTTAAAAGTACATCTTTGAATCTAAAACGTCCGTATTGGTATCTTAAAATTAGCCTAAAGACCTCCAAAGTCACTAATAAATATTCTTTTTTTTTTAACCAATTGGGACCTGAGAAAATTACACTTCCATAAGTTTAGTAAAACCTTTGCTTGAAATGGCAGGACCTAATCCTGTTTATATGAAATAAGCTGCTGATCTCTCGAGCAGGTTTGAGCTCTAGACCTGTTGCTACACTGTACAACCCAAAAAGTTAAGGCAACTCAAACCATTTGAGGAAACCGATTGCAAAAAACTATTTAAGTTTAAAAACGAATCCTAATGAGTACTGTGAACTTAATCCATTTGAGTAAATGGAGCAATTTGAGCACAGTAAAACACAATAAATGAAGAATTCTAACCAACTGAGTACTGTAAAACCCAATAAGTTAAGGCAACTCAAATTGTTTGAGGAAACCGATTGCTACAAGCCATTTGAGTAAAAAAAAAAAAAAAAGATGATTACTGTGGACTTACTCTATTTAAGTTGAAGTAATGAGGTATTTAACTCACCTTCAACACCGAGTTCAAAACTCTTTTCGAATGAGTAGAATGAACTTTCAGTCAATTTTGAGTTAACTACACTCATTTCATTTGATAAAGTTGACTGTTGGATTTTACAGATATGATAACACCTCGCGGATGAGTTTTGAATAACGTAATGATCCTGGTTTGTGTGAAATCGCCAATTAACAAATCTAAAGCAGTTAATCCATTGATGAAGAATGGACACCTGTCCTTCCTACTTCACTTAAACTAGGAGAATTTTCTGGATCTTTTATTTGTGATAACTGATGTCTGACTAATCTGGTTCTTCAATCAAGTTGAAATCCGATTAAAATATCAGAATAAACTGATCTGAGATTGCTGCATGTGTTTGTTGTGAAGGACAGATCTGTTCATCCATTTCTGATTTTAAATGTAATGCAGTAATGCGCACCTTTTGTAAACAAATAAACTTGAATTGAATCCTTCACAACATGATCAGCAATGCAGCAATTGGCTGATAGTGATGACATCATCTGATTAATATTCAATTATCAGCCATGTCAACAAAAATGACAATTCTTAATAATTAAAACAGGTTTTACAGAATGTATCAATTTATGTTTATATGCTTAATATAGATGCTGTATATGTTGTTTTTATTTGTTTAAAGAGACGATCCCACTTTTTGGGAGGGTATTGTCATATAGTTATTCTCTACTAATTAGTTTTTATTATTATTGCTATTTGCATTAATATTTAAAATCCTAAAAATGATAAAAAAAAAAATAAGAACAATTTATTTAAACTGTAAAACCCAACAGTCAACTTTATCAAATGAAATGAGTGTAGTTAACTCAAAATTGACTGAAAGTTAATTCTACTTATTTGAAAAGAGTTTTGAACTCGGTGTTGAAGGTAAAGAGTGCACTAAATACCGCATTACTTCAACTTCAATGGAGTAAGTTCACAGTATTTATATAAATTAGTTTTTTTAACTTAAATGGTTTGTAGTAATCGGTTTCCTCAAACAATTTGAGTTGCCCTAAATTATTGGGTTTTACAGTACTCCGTTGGTTTGAGTTCTCTTCATATATTGGGTTTTACTGTGCTCTAATTGCTTCGTTTACTCAAATGGATTAAGTTCACAGTACTCATTAGGGTTAGTTTTTGAAATGGTTTGTTGCAATCGCTTTCCTCAAATGGTTTGAGTTGCCTTAACTCATTGGGTTTTACAGTGTAGTTTTATTTTAGATCTCATGTACTTCTGGATAGTATTAAGTTACTTAATGCTGTGGTGTAAGGCATAACTAAAGACGTTTAAATTAATTTTGAATCAAAAAACACTTTGATATTCGAGAAGTGTCTGCTGGATCATCATTTCCATGATTCCCGTAAATTATAGAATTATTCTCTTGCCTTTCATCGTGCACTCTCAAAATTGTACTTAACTGGATTGGTACCTTTATCAATGTGCATTTGTACCTTAAAGATCCACATAGGTCTCTTTAAAGTACATATTACTACTATAGTAATAGTATACTATGTTACTATATATTGTCAAAGTGTACATATTAGTCACTAAAAGGTACAAAACATGTTCTATTTGATCCATTTGAAAATGAAATGAAAAAGGGGTGGTTTACCCAAAATGAATAATTTAAATCATTATTTGCTTACCCACAAGTGGTTCCAAACCTTTATGAATTATTCTGATGAACACAAAAGAATATATTTTAAATAAAGTTGGTGCCTTTTAACGATTGACTTCCATAGCAGGAAAAACAATGGAAGTCAATGGTTACAGGTTTTCAACTTTCTTTGAAACATCTTTTTTTGTGTTCTCTAGAACAACAAAAAAAATCAAACAGGTTTGGAACAAGTAAAAGGTAAGTAAATGAGAGATTATTTTAAGAAATATAAGAAAATATAATATAAGAAAGGGGTGACGCAGTGGCATGGTGGGTTGCACTCTCACCTCACAGCTAGAAGGTCGCTGGTTCGAGCCTCGGCTGGGTCAATTTGCATTTCTGTGTGGAGTTTGCATGTTCTCCCCACGTTTGCGTGGGTGTCCTCCGGGTGCTCCGGTTTCCCCCAGAAGTCCAAAGACATGTGGTGCAGGTGATTTGGGTAGGCTAAATTGTCCGTAGTGTTTGTGTGGGAATGAGAATGTATGGGTGTTTCCCACGGATGGGTTGCAGCTGCAAGGGCATTCACTGCATAAAACATATGCTGGATAAATTTGCATTTCATTCTGCTGTGGCGACTCTGGATTAATAAAGGGACTAAGCCTAAAAGAAAAAAAGATGAGTGAATAATATAAGAAATTCAGCAGCTGCTCCATTATTGTTTTAAATGTTTCCATCTAATCCTGTTTATATGAAATGAGTCTGATTTGAGCAGGTTTGAGCTCACAGACATGTTGCAATGACAACAACCCCTGGATGAGTTTAGAAGAACCAAAATATCCTAATAATTAATAATCAAATACAGATAAATGAGTAATCCAGATATGAACACCCCTTTAGGGTCTGCTCTTCATACTGGTAGCTGCATTTGTTAGACAATTTGTCATGATCCTGGATATTTTGGTCCCTAAAAAGTCATTGGATGCTGCTTTATTCACAAACCGTTTATACAATATTCCAGATTTGTGCGTAGCTACAAACATAGCTACAGTAATTTTTCTCAAATGCCTGATAATTGAGTATTAATCAGAGGATGTCATTAAACTATCAGCCAATCACTGCACTTCTGATTAAAGAGGGACAGATCTGTCCTTCACAACAATGCTTCAATCTCAGTTCAATTCATCCAGATACTTTAATCTGATTCTCTAAAAATGTTTGAAGAACCAAATTAGCCAGAGATCAGTTATTGTGAATAAAAGATCCAGAGTCTATCAAATCATCTAAAATTGTTTAAGCGAGGTACAAAATAAATGGACCCCTGATATTAAGAGTTCATTAATCTGATCACAACACTACAGATGCCAATAAGATCTTAAATTTTGAGCTCGTCCCATTTAGATGTGTAGTAGATCCATAATAAGTGTGCAAAAATGCTTTTCTGACTGAGTTTTTGTCTTGATTCTAGTCCAAATATTTACAAATTCTTAAATCAAGAAGCATTTTCTAGACAAGCTAAATATTTTGATTTGTTTTCAGAAATAATGAGTCAAAATTAAGGGAGATTTCCCTCAAACAAGCAAAATAATCTGACAATTAAGTAAACATATTTCAAACTGAAAACTCACTTATTATGACTATTTAAATGCCACAACAGAAGTGCGAGAGAAATAATTCAATGCAAAAAATGGTGTTTGATCAAATCACTGAAAAGCACAAAAACCGCAGCTGAAAACAGGGCCCATTCTTCAAGCGTTCATCTGACTTTTGTTAGGAATACAGTGAAATATATCTTATTTGCTGAATGACATACTAATATATTAATAGTTACATCCCTTCCTAAAGAGAAAAAGCCAAAAGCTAGACTTTAACTTGAGTCTAATCCTTGCTTTGTGAATAAACATTCCCATGTCAGGTCCTAATAATGAAGCATGCTCCTGCTAACTGCATGCTTTTCCTTCTGAATGTCATTTTTGGCTATGGATCTGGTCGAAGGGTTAATCTTCATTCCACAGAGATGTTGATATTGGAGTAAATCACAGTAAACATGTTCCTAAGAGACAAAGAGTGTCCAACACGCCCATCAACCAACCGGATTTTACATGTAACCCTTGTGCATTGTTCAGATTGACTCCCCTTTGGTGATGTTGGTGCTGTTTTTGCCCCATTGGCTTCTATTATAATCACACTTTTTTGATTGCAAAGCCATGACAGAAGATAATCATGCATTCTGGATTGTTGCTCCTTGTTGGGAAGAGATGACATTTATCATTTTCACTATTGATCATCAGTTTTAAGCATTAACCCTTTAGATTGGCCTGTGCTGAAGAGTTTCTGTCATTTATCTGGAGTTCAGTGGAGTAAAACAGCAGATTATAGTGTGTGTGCAGAAATACACTTACTGTGTTTACTGTGTTCTGAGGGGCTTATTTTGAGTTTCTAAGACATATCAAAGGTCATAGCATAGCAAATAACATAGCAAAGTCATAACATAGCAAAGGTCTCTTTCTCAGACAGAGACCCCAACACACAGAGCCGGCCTTCCCTATAAGTGAACTAAGCAAGTGTATCTTGCGGACTGCATGGCGGGGGCGTAAGATGAAGGGGTGTAACTTGTAGTAAGTTATAGGTGTAACTTGCAGTTATCGAGATCCCATTGAGCCAGGATGTTTTTGGCTAGATGGCGGAAATAACAGAGAACATTTTCACCAAATGTTTTCACGAGTTTTCTCCAAATTTATCCACAACCAACTCATTTGATATATTATTATATTCATTCATTTAGAAATTCATGCAACTCCATTTGCTGACTTATTCATCTGTTTTTTCATGACAGTTAGCCTACTCCGTGTCGCCCCCTGTGGTTGCAAATAACAGTACAATGGCAAGCGTGTCAAGTATGAAAGCCTCCTCAACTCGCGGCTGTACATAAATAACTATGATGGTTGGGTTTAGGTTTAGGGAAGGTATAGACGTTAATAACAGATGTACAGCACTATCTTGCTGACAACATAGTTTTAACATGGCTCCATTACTTCAAGTTATGACTCAGTAGTACTACAAGTTGGTCTTGCAGTCCACAGACAGACCCTACTCAAACTAAGTGGCTTAGGGCCCCACCGCTAGTAGTGGTCTGAGCCATTTCCTTGCTGAAATCGTTTTTATTTGCATTTTACGATTATCTTCATTGACAGTGCTTTAGTACTTAAATATTTATAATTTTTCACTGAAAAGAAAAAGAAAAGGTCATGTGATCAACAGCCAGGAAGCTCGCAGCATCTTATTTCTCAAATGCATTCTGTGTTTTCACAGTGCAAGTTTGTTCTTCCAAGGTAAACCATATGTACCTGATTATTTGAGTTGAGTCTGTCTGCGGACTGCAAGACAGGCATAACTTGAAGTACATCAGAGGCCCCACTGGAAGTTGGGAACCCACATGTCAAAACTATGTTGTCAGCAATATCACGCTGTACATCAGTTTTTAATGTCTACACCTACTCCACACTGAAACCCAACCATCACAATAATAAATGTCTACACCTACCCCAACCCTGAACCCAACCATCATCGTTATTAACATCTACACCTTCCCCAAACCTAAACCCAACCATCACAGTAATTAACGTCTACGCCTACCCCTACCCCAACCTCAAACCAAACTGTCATCTTTATTAAAGTACACCAAACCTAAACCCAACCGTCATCGTTATTAATGTCTACACCTTCCCCAAACCTAAACCCTAAACCCAAACATCACAGTTATTAACGACTATACCAACCACAACCCTAAACCCAACCATCACAGTAATTAACGTCTACACCTACCCCAACCCTAAACCCAACCGTCATCGTTATTAACATCTACACCTTCCCCAAACCTAAAACCAACTATCACAGTTTTTAACGTCTATACCTACCCCAACCCCAACCGTCATCATTATTAACGTCTACACCTTCCCCAAACCTAAACCCAACCATTACAGTTATAAACGTCTACACCTTCACCAACACTAAACCCAACCATCACAGTTATTAATGTCTATAACTACCACAGCCTTAAACCCAACCATCACAGTTATTAACGTCTACACCTTCACCAACATTCAATCCAACCATCACAGTTATTAATGTCTATACCTCCCACAACCCTAAACCCAACCATCACAGTTATTAACGTCTACACCTTCACCAACACTAAACCCAACCATCACAGTTATTAATGTCTACACCTTCACCAACACTAAACCCAACCATCACAGTTATTAATGTCTATACCTCCCACAACCCTAAATCCAACCATCACAGTTATTAATGTCTATAACTACCACAACCCTAAACCAAACCATCACAGTCATTAACGTCTACACCTTCACCAACACTAAACCCAACCATCACAGTTATTAATGTCTATAACTACCACAACCCTAAACCCAACCATCACAGTTATTAATGTCTATAACTACCACAACCCTAAACCCAACCATCCCAGTTATAAACATCTACACCTTCACCAACCCTAAACCCAACCATCACAGTTATTAATGTCTACACCTTCACCAACACTAAACCCAACCATCACAGTTATTAATGTCTATACCTCCCACAACCCTAAACCCAACCATCACAGTTATTAACATCTAAACCTACCCTAAACCCAACTGTCATCTTTATTATCGTCTACACCTACCCCAAACCTATACCCAACCATCACATTTATTAATGTCTATACCTACCACAAACCTAAACCCAACCATCACAATTATTGACGTACAGCCGCGAGTTGCGGGAGGCTTTCATACTTGATATGCTTGCCATTGTACTGTTATTTGCAACCACAGGGCAACGCCATAGGCTAACTGTCATGACAAAATAGATAAAGAAGTCAGCCAGTGGAGTTGCTAAATGAATCAATATAATAATATAACAAATAAAAAGATTGGGGATAAGTTTGGAGAAAACTCATGAAACACTTGCTGAAAATGTTCCCTGGTATTTCCACCATCTTGCCAACAACATCCCGTTGTGACATCTTGCATGGTTGAATAGGATCTCGATAACTGCAAGTTACGCCTCTAACTTACTACAAGTTACGCCCATTCATCTTACGCCCCCATCTTGCAGTTCACAGACAGATACACTTGAAATATTTTGGAAATTGGACTGCGAAAATATAACGAAACTAACGCTATTCCTCAGGTGTAGAAAAACTGAGGGGAAAATGACGACGGTTAATGGTTACAGATTAATAAACATCGCCTACATTTTACATGTTAATGCTTATAATATTTACTTATTGATTTTATTATTTATGGATCAATCTTTGCATAACATTAATTGTTTTGTGTGTTTTTTGGAGTTTTAAAAAGTTCAAAATGTATATTTTATTACCAAGTAATGCATTTTTATTCTTCAGTCAGTTTGCTGAATTAATTTAATATGTTTTAAACCAGGGGTGTCCAAACTCAGTCCTGGAGGGCCGGTGTCCTGCAAAGTTTACTTCCAACCCCAATCAGGCACACCTGAGCTAGCTAATCAAGCTCTTACTAGGCTTTCTAGAAGCATCCTTGCAGGTGTGCGGAGACAAGTTGGAACTAAAATCTGCACTCCAGGATCGAGTTTGGACACCCCTGTTTTAAGCACTCCAGAAAGACGCATCAAAATCACTGTCACCTTTATTAAAACTTGTTTAATTCTCCATTTTTGAAGCTGGTAGTTGACAAAACAGTGCTGTTTTAAAATGTCCGAATCATTTAGACAGTTATTAAGTAGAAGAATCAGGAAAGAAATCAGGCTTTACTTTTCTGTTACATTGATTGTACTTAATACGCAATAACATCATTATGGGCTGGCAATGGCAATACTGCAATATTTAGAGCAAGGTAGGGCCCCAAAATTATTCTGCTTTCAGTCATCCCATTTGCTGAAACACAGAGATATCTGTGGCCACATTAAGCCTCAAAATCACCCACAGTGGATGAAAACAACCAACAGCACACAAGGGTTAAAGGCTTCAACAATCAGTCATTTCACGAGTGTGTGATTTTAATGTTGGGATATAAGATTAAGGCTGTGATTGGTATTCCAGAACTAACACGGGATGTTGATTTAAGATGTCCTACTTTAGGCTGAATCACTTCCCATCCGCAGAGATGTCATTGGCTTTGACATTTGGTGCATAAGAATACTGCTATGAAAGATAGTTCCCACACACTTATCCAAAGTTCTGTCATTGGAAAAGTCACATTTCTCCATTGATAATGTGTGACAGGCTAACAGCTGTTTACCCAGACATTTACTGCTCTCTCAGACATTTGGCTGAGAGATTTACGCAGCTGTGGATTCCAGGACTCTTTTCTGCTTGTAATATTTGCTAAACTGTAGGCTTTCACTGCTGGGAAAAATACAGTGCTCAATTCAGTTTGAAGCCTAATATATGCATGAATGTTTCTCCAAACCAGTGAAGATTGTTCAGAATGATTGATCCAAAATATACATATATATGAATGGACTGGATAATTAACCAAAGAAATTAAAGTAATACACAAACTAAGGGTGTTGTATAAAAGCTTTCAACTCTTCTAGAGAATAAAAATACTGTATGTTTGCAGATATTTAAGAAACATGCTATAAGTCAAGGATAAAATGTTAGGTTGGTGGTTAGTTGTTATCTCAAAATATAGCCTGACAGGTTTATCAGCAGCCCGATGTGAAGTGCAGCCCTGTTGTAAAAGACTGAAAGGTTTATGTGGCAAAAACATCCATCCTGGATGTAATTTATCCCGCTTATTACATGGCTACTGACCACAAAACCTGAGCTGTAATAGTTTAATTTTTTTATTACAAAGCTGACAGAATGAAAACAGCTGATGGAGTATACACTAACCTGCACATTATTCAGACACTAGATGGAGACAAACAGTCAAAAACTCAAAGCTGACAGAAACAAAAACAGCTGATGGAGTATACACTTACCTGTGCATTATTCAGACACTAAATGGACACAAACACTCAAAAATACAAAGCTGACAGAAACTAAAACAGCTGATGGAGTATACACTAACCTGCGCATTATTCAGACACTAGATGGAGACAAACAGTCAAAAACTTAAAGCTGACAGAAACTAAAACAGCTGATGAAGTATACACTAACCTGCACATTATTCAGACACTAGATGGAGACAAACAGTCAAAAACTCAAAGCTGACAGAAACTAAAACAGCTGATGGAGTATACACTAACCTGTGCATTATTCAGACACTAGATGGAGACAAACAGTCAGAAAAGTAGTGTGACAGACAAGTAGATTCATAGAATGTAAGTATATGGATGTAAATATATTTACTGATGGTCAAGATGATTCTCAGTTCCCGAATGAGCCTGTGTTAATCAGCGATTGTTATCTGGGAATAACATACCTTATAATGTTGGGACTGACCAATCAGAATTGATTATTCCAAATGTGCATTGCTTATCAGAATAGCAGTTTTTTTTGGTTGTGTAACTCCACAAACTGCAATTTTACCCAATAACATTTTTAGCACGCTGGGTTGCTTTGGTAGAAAACACCTGGGCTTTATCTGGAACCATTCCTTATACCCTTAAGTACTGCACTATTTGAGAGAGCAGCCAGTGCCAGTGGTATCCATGACCATAGTGGGCATTCTGAAGTCAATCAATCCCACAATAACGAATGTACAACCCATGTACACTCAACAGCTAGAAAATACCCATAATGCACCGTCAGAGATTGTGCTCCAAATGAATTTCTGCATCTGACCACAAGATGGCGTCCACAGTGGAATCCTATCAGTGTAAGTGTCTAAATAAAATACTGATAGTTCTAAAATATTTGTAATTCCGTGTTCTCATTGGGATTCTTTTTAAAATATTCTGTCCAGGCTGAAGAACGATAAAAACATTGACAGCCAATCAGAATCGATCCTGTTTAGAAGGATTTTATTAATAGGAATAAGACTTAATAAAATAATAAGCTGAACAACATTGTGCATTGGTGTGGATGCTAATGATAGTTATCATTCTTGTGAAGAAGCCTTTAATAAAGGGATTGTGTTTATGCAACTGATCCTAGAAATCATTAGCATTGATACTGTATGTGCCATGTGACATATTCTGTTATGCTAAAAACCATTTAAGATGGCAGAAAGTAGACTAACAGAACCAAAAATAAAAGTTCCAAGTCTTGATATTTACATCAGTTAATAAAGGGAACCAGCACAAGTTACCTAATAAAATATATCAGGGTTTTTCCTGCATAGACAATCACAGGGCAGCCACCTTAATCAAATGTTATACCATCTCCACCTTTTGACAAAAAATTTAGCAGGTGGTCATAGCCACCGACAGATTGCAAATGATGCTCAGCACTGGTGATGTATTTAATTACATTTAATGTTAGCATTTTTTAAAATAACGCTTTACTTGATAAGATTACAAGAATAGTAGCAACACGTCTGTGTTGGGGATACCGTCTCCACCATATTTTAAGCCACCAAAAAGCCTATTTATTTATATAACGACAAACTAAATTCCCAATCCCAAACACACAGACCGTCTGAAAACAGTAACAAAACCAGGTTATTCAAACATGATTCACTTATGGTTTGCCATCACAACCCACTGCTGCTGATCGGTATCTTCTGAAAGTGGCTTCAGCAGTGGTTTATTCCCATGCTTAATTTACTGTGATGTTGTTGCAGGATCTCATTTTAACAGGCATCAGCACAGTCATGCTACCTCTTGCCGGCATTTCCACGTAGGCCCGCAGGCCCAGATCCCTGTTGATTTCCCAATGCCCCATCCAGGACAATCTCAAACGGGAATGAGCCATCACCTGGGCCCCGCGCACCAGTCCACCGCGGCGCTACACCCCTCCCTCAACCACATACCAGCGCCACCCTTTCAGGACATCCCGGCCCCACCCTTCCTACCTCAGGCTTTACACCAGCAATACCTCATCCAGCAGCAGATCCTGGAGGCGCAGCATCGGCGGATACTTCCACAGCCCAGGTACAGCTGCTTTTACACAATTACTCTTAGGCCAGGGGTGTCCAAACTTGGTCCTGGAGGGTCAGGGTCCCGCTAAGTTTATCTTCTAGTATATCTAGTAAGAGCTTGATTAGTTGGTTCAAGTGTGTTTGATTAGTGTTGGAGCCAGGGCCGGTACGTCCATAGAGGCGACCTAATAGGACGGCATATTAGTGAGGGTGGCAAATGCGCCTCGCCACCCAACCCAACATACTCACTTTCATCCACAACATCAACACACACACACAAATACATATACACACACACTTTATGAACTGGTCAGTTTCGTTTTCACTTTCGGGTTGAGGGTGGAGTGATAGTCCTTTGCCTAGAGCGGCAGTTAGGCTTGCTCCGGCCCTGATTGGAGCTAATCTCTCTAGGACACCGGGCCTCCAGGTCCAAGTTTGGACACTCGTCTCAGGCCACATGTACACCAGTATGGAGTTTCCTCACTTTTGTTAAAAATAAATTTCCGTCTACATGAAAGCGCACTGTGATGCATGTTTAGGGCATGCTGAACCAACAAGGGGTGATCATGACACTTTTATGCTGGGTTCACACCAAACAGGGAATTAAGTATTAGCTTGAGTAAACTGCAGTCAATGCAAACGTGAGAACAGAGACGAACTGCCGTCATGTGGCCGAACAACACAAAAGCTGTTTCTCAATTCTAAGAACGCTGAAAACGGACTTGTGTTCTTGTGGAGGCTTGCCAAGTTACCTTGGAAGAACGAATACGGGAGAACACGAGAACGCATCCTGTGAGAAATTCAATTAAATTCAATTCACCTTTATTTGTATAGCGCTTTTACAATGTAGATTGTGTCAAAGCAGCTTCACATGGAAGTTTATAGTGAATGTAAACAGTGTCAGTTCAGTTTTCAGTGTTTAAGTTCAGTTCAGTTTAGCTCAGTTCAGTGTGGGTTAATAATCACTACTGAGAGTCCAAACACTGAAGAGCAAATCCATCGATGCGCAGCTCTACAGATCCCGAACCATGCAAGCCAGTGGCGACAGCGGCGAGGAAAAAACTGGCCAATTGTGAAGAATTAAAAAAAAAACTTTAGAGAAACCAGGCTTAGTCAGGCACAACCATTTCTCCTATG
Source organism: Danio tinwini (assembly GCA_903798205.1). Lineage (NCBI taxonomy): Eukaryota > Metazoa > Chordata > Actinopteri > Cypriniformes > Danionidae > Danio > Danio tinwini. The sequence goes on from CAIGQZ010032336.1 coordinate 748,693, forward strand.
GCCAAACGTCTTGTGCAGAGCTGCAGTCTAGGCGCCGGAGGCTGGAGAATGCTGGACCTCAGCGAAGACTCTGGAATCAGTCACATGCTCTCCACTCTTCCATGACCACCACAGCAGCTGCTCAGGATACGGCCTGGTCCAGGATTATGAAACCTTGGGATCATCTCGTAATGCTGATGCTTTGTTCTTCCTGGTGGTCACGTGACCTTCATGCGTTTTAATGGAAAATAATTTAAACATTACAGCATTCATACACTGTTTATTTTTCCCCTTTTCACAATATATGCATAAAGACCTTACAAATATACTTTGCACAATACAAATAAAACAGATTTTAATAGGAATTTCAGCAAATAAACACCCTTAATGTGTTTGTCTTTATAAAGATTTTCAACTTTAATAATATATCTTTATTAAATGCTGCGCTTCATTAGCTGCAATGACTTCTGTGACTCCTCGAGCCATTTTTGCTCTCAAGTCTGCATCGGTGCATTCTCGACAGCAAGAACCCATCCAGGAACTTTCACGCGTCCTCCGTTCTTACGCTCTTGAGTTTTGGAACTTAACTTTGGCAGTTGATGATGACGTTACACGAGAACGCGAGGACTCAAGATCGCTGAAGAATGCATTTTCAGAAATATACAATGGGTTTGTTGCGAATGTGCGGAATTTTGCTTCGTCCGTGTTTGGTGTGGACCCAGCCATGTTGCTCAATCAACTGACGTCATGAGGAGAAAACTCTGGAGAAAACTCTAGAAAACTCTGGTCCTCATGTGGACAGGGCCTTAATAAAGTGGTTCCCAACAAACACATTGACCTTATTCTTGACATACGAGCAGATGCAGTCAGTGAAATATTTTGGCTGGAGACCTCCGCTCTCATTCACCTCCATTGATTTTCAGACATTAACACAGCTCATTCTGCTGCTTGATGTTGCAAACTGACATTTTCTTATTATATCATTCTACTTCTTGTGTATATTCATGAACACATTTAGTGGTGTAAACAAGTAAATTTGACCGTTTTCTGCCGTTTATTATTTCTAGTCATTTCTCCCTCAGGCAGCTGCATCAGAAGTTCTAAAACAATCATGAAAAACATGCGCACTTGCCTGCAAACTAAAGTCAATATGATCTTTGAATGTGGGTAACCACATTGACTAATGCTGAGTTCACACTACACAAAGTTGTCGGATCGCACTACTTTTCACACTACTGGGTTCACATTGAACAATGGATCAGTAAAAAGAGTTTATATACTGTATACTACTCCTATTGAGTTTACAATAGGAAGAATCAAGACTCGGGCTACGTCCAAAATCGCCTACTACTCAGTAGGTCCTGCATTTGAATTAAAATTTACTACTCAGCCGTTAGAAAAGTACATTCAATACAGTATGAATGGAACTTCGATGTACTACATCCGCCATTTTGTCATGATCGCATGACCTACCCACGTCAGTTGCGTTGCTTCACTCCCATTTATTAATTTTCTTGTGGGGGATTATGGGATAGCGTAGTGTGCATGGGATGCGCACTTCAGAATCTTGCCAGAAGTAGTAGGTCATCCAGGTATTTCTCACCAATGCTTAATTTGTGAATTGCACATGAGAGTGGAGAGCGGGAGGATGGCAGAGGGGTGTGGGTGGGGGTGTCGCAGACGAAAGTGAAGAGGGTTGGGGAGTCGTGGAAGAAAGTAAATGTGAACAGCGGAGGGCGGTTGAGGATGGGGATCGGTAAAATGAGGTGCCGGATCAGATTTCAGAGATTCCCGATCTGGCGTGTTCCAGCTCAAATTAAGCCCTGCTTCTTGCATACGGTTGTTTGAATTCTATAAATTCGGACATACTACTCGGCTCGCATACTATATAGTATGGAAGTATGCGATTTTGGACGCAGCCTCAAACTTTTCTGGTTTACAAAATAACTCCTCCTACTTCTCCTCCCCGAATGTCCAGCTGCCCTGTAACTTGCTCACTCAATGGCTGCAAGTCTGTAACTCCTCCCCAAATATCTTTAAAAAAAAGTTCAGGTCCCACTTTATATTGTGTCGCTTATACATGTGAACTTACACGGTAACTAGATGTGTAAGTAAAATGTAACTACAGTGTATGTACACACTGGTACGAAGTATTTACCTGTGTAATACTGGTGTAACTACACACATGTAACAACCCACTGAATAGTATGTGTAAGTTCAAATGTGTAACAGGACATTAATAACAAAATCTTTGGTAAACTACCTCTTTAATGTGAATCACTGATGTTATTCTAGTTTACACCTTTAAACAACATAAACCTAAGGCATTTGTATACTTCTATAAACACATACTTTTTTGGCAGAAGTTTGCTGTTGTTAAACAGTTGCACAAAGGGTTGGGTTTTATATATTACACAGTAATTTGTGACCATTTTACACTTTATATTGAGTGGACAGTTCCTGAGGATTTACTCTGTAATTACCATGGTCTCACAAGGTGAAATCTTCTAATGCAGCGTTAGTTCTGCCATTCTTACTCTAATACAGCGTTCAGAAGTACATGGTGTGCAAACAGGTGTGGAAGTGGGAAAACACCTGCAAGTAAATTGTTGTTACACAATGCACTTATGTAATTCTTGTTACAGATGTGTACTTTTTTTAGTGTTGTTATCAATGTCCTGTTACACATTTGAACTTATACATACTATTTAGTGTGTTGTTATGTGTCTAGTTACACCAGTATTACACAGGTAAATACTATGTACCAGTGTGTACATACACTGTAGTTACATACTACTTACACATCTAGTTACCAGGTAAGTTCAGTGACACTTAAAAGGCACCTATTTTACCCCTTTTTTTAAGATGTAATATTAATATTGTGGTCAGTTTAGGTTCAGTTCAAAACACAAAACAAAGCTCTTGGGAGCCAAGAGCTCCCCTCTTGTGTATGGCAACAGACAGGCAGACAGAGAGAAGCAACATGAGTGAGAGGACCAGCATTCAGCCGTACATGTACGACTCGGACACAGACCAAGCAGAGAGTACAAAATCATTTGTGTCTGTATAGTTTTACAGCCAACTGTGTGCTAGTTTAAAGCTCCGAGGTTGTAGCCTACACCGAGACTAATAACCAAGCACACTGAATTAACTTTGACTGAAGGGCATCACACACCGGATGCACGCGACATGGCGCGCTCATGACAGATGAAAGTATCGCACACTTGCGGCGCCGGTGTGTGTCACCTAATAAAAACTTATGTTTAGAATTCAGAAATGCATGCTGCTGCGTGGCGCGACGCTTCTGGTGTACGACCTGCTTGAGGCTATAACTAAAGGGCGTCATACACCGGATGCGTTGCTCAGAGCCATGACACGACACCAGACACGCACATTGACATGTTATTTAAAATGAAACTATTCAGATAACGCTCTGTGGCGCGGCAGAAACATGAACAGTGTCATGAACAGGGCCAGCGCGTCCATAAAGGCGACCTAGGCAGCAGAATAGTGAGCAAACCCCCCGGTCCTCACTTTCATCCGCGACACCCTCCCGGTCCTCACTTTCATCCGCGACAACGCATGTTGTGCATGACAAAATGCATGGCGCTGCGTGTCGTTAGTTCTTTATTTCCAATGGAGGGACGCGTACGTGAGGCAACGCGCTCGCACTTTCCAGCTGCACCTAGTTAAGATGACAGGGAGCTTCTGTGACTGCGGGAAATGCAAACCGTTGAAGTTTAAGGAAGACGCAATGAAAAGTACACATGTATGCAAACCCACCAAAACTCACAAACACTGGCGGCGAGGAAAGTGATAACGTGGTGAATGTTGAGCCCAATGAGCCTTACATCTAAAAATAGAGCAAGGGTGTTTCTTTGGTGACATCGCTTTGACTCACACACTGAAAATGGCGGACGTGAAACAACATACTGAGGATATGGTCATGCGCAGCTGTCAATCAATATTGGTGGGCGGGGGGACAGCACTCCTACGTCAAGTTGTGGCCGATCTCAAAACCGCTCCAATTGGTCCACCGTTTTTATGTTGTTAAATTGAAAAAAAAGGACTGAGTGTGTTTATATCAGCCCAATATGACGCTCCATACACTATACCTACACATATGTCTGTCCAAACAGCTTGAAAAGGAGATTTTCACCATAGGTGCACTTTAATTTAAAGTGGGACCAAATTTTATTTTTCGTGATAACTCACTACAACTAGTAGGATTTTGAATGAACAGATCCTGGTATTGAGTGAAATATTTTCAGTTTGAGTACAAATTTGCCTTCAGAATCAAACAATTGTCAGATTTAGCAAAATATTTTAGTAAGTCAATTTTGGGACTAAAACCATGCAATGTGAACTAGCTAATAAAGTCAGCGTGAACCAGAAGATGTTGAGACTTTTATTCCGGGATGTTCCCACTAAAATAGAATGTGAAGTATTGGGCAGGGCTTTCTTTATTCATTTGTGGAGTCAACAGAGACTTTGATTAAAGATTGCCAAAGTACTTTTGTTTCAGTGTATTATCTTGCGCAGAATAACTGTTCACCTAAATAACAACAATGTGTGCTAGCAGAATAAACACTGCACTACTTGTGATTCCCCCCAGCAGACATGCTCCAGACAGAACCCTTCCCCATCCACAGACGCTGCGGCCGCCATATGAATATCCTCCATCCATTCACATTCCCCCGCCGGTACCACAGCAACCACGCTACCTTGCAGAAGGAACAGACTGGTATGTATGTACTCAACTGGTGCACTGTGGCTTACACTGTGTCCTGACTACACACAACACACCACTGTGATGCAATAAAAGCTCTCTTTTCCATATTAAAAGTAGTTTTAATATAAATAAAGTAGCATAACTACAGCATAAGTGACAATGATCACCTCAGGTACTGATTATGTGCTTTATTCAGTGTTAAATTCTACTAATGTGAGATTAAATGACATTTATAGACATACTGAAAGCAGCAGCAGATAGTTCACCTCAGATATTGAAAATAAAATAATTAGCAAGCATATAGTTTGAAAATGAACGTTAGAACTGTGACTCAGTGCAAACAAACACATTCAATAATGTCAAAGAGGTTTAATATGTGTTAATTATAGGGCTGCAACAACTAATTGATAATTATTGACAATGAAATTAGTTGTCAATGCCGTTACTGATTAGCTGTGACTAATAGCCGTTATTGCTCACGTGACCAAAGAACGTGACATACAAGATACACAGCTGTTCACAAAATGGAGGCTACAGAACCAGTGTTGTGTCTAATTCAGTTAATATAATAGTACAACACTTGTTTTGCTTTTTGTTTATTTAGATTTTGGATATTTAGAGAAGTTTTACTGCCCTAGTATGAATGAAAGTCTATGGGACGAAAAGTGAAGTGACCGCGGCTGATTGTCTGTGTTTATTCTCCTACAGGGATCTGAGTGTGGATCCAGGCCTGCCACAGTATCACATCTCCCCTCTCACTCAACACTATCAGCATTACCTGACCTCTCCACGGCTGCATCACTTCCCCAGAAACACCACCTCCGCACAAGTGGTCAGTCTGTGCCTTCATACCACCAGTATTCATCTTTACTTTTAGGAATATGAGAGATGCTTTCATCCATAGTGACCTAAAGGGATTATATGTACAAATAGTACATATAGTACAGAATGTTTTTTTAAAAACTGGATTAAATTATTGGTGGGGGCATTTCTATGGTCGGTGGATATTAGTGGGGACGCGTCACCTTCGTCCACCCTAAATCTATGCCCCTGAATCTCCAGAAAACCATAAAGCACTGTTTGTTTATTTATTTATTTTTGCTTATAATTTATTATAATTTATGCAGATGCACTGCATAGAGGAAGACTTGATCATCCCAGTCCATCCTAATTGATGGAATCTTTCCAAATCGAGATATTCAATTCATTAGTGAAATCATTTTCATATCGCAATATGTCTTGTATTAAAACTAAATATCACAATGTCAGATTTCTCCAATATCATGCAGCCCTTGTTCTAAGTATTATTTAATTTGAAGGATTTGTTTTATTTCACATTGTTAAGTCCAACTGGAATATGCCGAATTTCTCACTCACATTGTTGTTGTTGTTCTGCACAGGTCGTCCATGAGATCAGAAATTATCCATATCCTCAGTTACATCTGCTGGCTCTCCAAAGCCTCAGTCCGTCTCGGCATGCGACAGCAGTGCGGGAGAGTTACGAGGTGTGGATCGTCTTCATCACTCCAGTTAAAATACAGCTAATCCTGCAGCATCTCTCACACATGTTTCTGTCTGCTTCTGAATCCAGGAGCTCCTGCAGTTGGAGGACAGACTGGGAAATGTGAACAGAGGCGCCGTGCAGGCCACCATCGAGAGGTTTACCTTTCCTCACAAGTATAAAAAGGTAAAACTGTGTAAACAGTGTGTGAATATCTCCAGTCTCTGCTGGTCAACAGTAATTAATTCTATTTGTTCTAATCAGACTTGATGAATAAAATACTTTGATTGACATTCTCCCTTTGTACATGTCATCAGAGGGGGAAAGCCCCGCCCACTAGCGCCCATCTCTCCCTCATTAGCATAAACAGCAGCCCTGAGTGAGAAGCAGCCGTCTGTCCATTAGCCATTAGAGTGTTTGAGCTGCTGTAAATAATGTCAGCATAGACTAATGTGGAGTTTTAGATGAACAGAGACAGGAGTCTCCATAGACTGACAGAAGCATGAAGCACACACTCACACTGAAGCACACATGCACACCTGTCCAGCACTGACAACACACACACTGCTATTTTACATCTGCCACCATGCTGACAGTCACTAAAACGCCACAATTTTATTTTCAGAGATTTCAGAGAGAACACTATTTGCGTGCTATTTTCAGCGTAAACGACACTAAACCCTCATCAGAGACTTACATCTTGTAAAAGGGGCATAATAGGCCTCCTTTAAAGTCCATGTGAACCAGAAGTTGCTGAGACTTTCAGTGTGTTGATGCACTTTGAACTGAAATGTAATATTAAATAGAGGGCGGGGCTTTCCTTTCCTTTTTGTGCATCATTCCCTCACGGTAAGAAGGGCTTGGCTAAGAATATTGTGGCTGAAGTGTCAAACTGACATCATCAGAGGAGGAGCCAATCCAAAAGCAGAAGCAGATTGTTGATTAAATATTAACAAAACAAACATTTTTATCAGTGGATTAACTTGCACAGAATAATCGTTCACCATGGATATACTTAGGCCCAATCCCAACTCTATTTGTGTACCCCTTCCCCTTGGCCCTTGAAACTGAGTGTAAAGGGGAAGGGTTTCAAAATATACCCCTAAGGAATGGAACAGCATTACAACACCTGCACACGTCATCATATGTCATCATGATCTCTTGCTTCATATGAAATTGACGATCGATTATCTTCAGGATATCACTGAAGGCAACAATATCATGTTATCATAACCATATAATGTGGCAATACACGGCCATATTCATTCATGTAAACACACCAAAACAACATTAGCATTATAGCAGACACTGTAAAAAGCTCATTCTCAGACACTAGACTGTTCTGACAGGGTGTTCGAGTGTCAGAATGTTGTGGGACTGCTGTACAGGAGTTATTATTAGGGATTATAGATCGACAAATGTAGCGGTTTTTATTTTAGCATTTTTTTAAAGCATGACAGTAAACATGAGCGCGGTTATGAATATAATAAAACATGTGTTTGTTTGCTGTAAAAATTAATAATAATGACAAAAAATACTCATTTACTTCCGGGTGCAGCTATGCTGCCGTTGTGGATGGTGTATACTGGGAAATTGTCGTACCCCTTGGTTTTGAGTGTGGTCCTGAAAAATCTCTGTTTCAAGGGGTATCTAGCCCTTCCCCTTAGCCCTACGCCTTCAAGCTAAAGAGCCCCTTCAGGTGAACATGCAAAATGCGGGGTAAGGGGAAGGGCTAAAGCCTGGTTTATACTTCTGCGTCAAGTGATTGGCGTGACCCATGGCGCAAGCCTTGTGCGTAACCGTGCATTTATACTTCTGGGCGCTGTTTCAGTTTCTCTGCAATACACTTCAGAAACACTAGCTGGCAGTAGGTGTTTATGTTTCTCTGTGTCCAGTTTCTTCGCTGGTGTTTTGTTTTTTCTAAATGCTTCCTTAATGTACAAGTGGCTCAAATTCGCTCATTTTGGGGCGGGAACGTGCAACAACTTTAATCATGAGGTAAACACAAAACAACAGTCTCCATCCAGAGCTCCTTTACGGGACTCCACACTTGTAAACACTCACTGCATCACTCTCGCGCGGCTCTTACCTCCACCCACACTCGTCAGCGCTACCAATCACAGAGCTTACGCGTTACATTTTTTTAGAGGTGCGTGTCAACGTCGCTAACGTCCACGAGTAGGCTGCGCCGTAGGCTACCCCTATCAGCCTTAAGGGGTAGAATTGGGATTGGGCCTTACTTGCTTACTTACTCCCAGGTTTGTTTACATCGAAATGGATATTTAGCTATTTAAACTCCAGCATGCGCATCAGTAAAGTGATGTGATTTACTTTGAACAGATGATGTGATGATGAAAATACGTGTGATATATCAGACTTTAATATATAATTGACTGTTGTTCTCTTGGTTTTTTTTAAATAAGCATGTGCTAAAAGATTTATGTGATCCACAGAGAAGACCTCTGGAGCTGAAGATCGGCATGGACGAAGAGGAGCTCGACACGGATGAAAAATGCACAATATGTCTCTCAATGCTTGAAGACGAAGAGGACGTCAGGTACACTCAAAAAATATATATACTTTTTGCTCGTTCAAACTACTTATTTAAAATGAGCTGAAGCAACACAATTCTTGAGATATCATTGGGACGACTTAATGTTTTTATGTTCAATCCACATAAATTTGTTAAGTGTTGTTAACTTAATTGATTTGTGTTGGGACAACATGAATTAATTGTGTGGAGCCCTGCATTTTTTTCAGGGTAGTTTTACAATACACTCTGAACTAGTTCAAATCTAAAGGCCAAATCTAAAAACATGCTAACAAAAAAATAACGCTAAATATACCTGACGAATGATAACAATCAGTTAATTTTTTGTTTATGCTTTCATTCTGCATTACCCCCTCTAACCAGCAGATGTCCTCAGTGTGCTACTAGTGCATCTGACCAGTATTTATTTATTTAAAAAAATGTATTAATCTAATCGCACAATTATAGCGATCACAGACAATAAATGTAGTGAAATACAAACAACAAACTATTTTCCCTAGAATTTTCAATGGAGACGACAAAGATGCTGAAACTATCACTGGATACTTGAGATGCTTTTATTTTTAAACTTCATTTTAGCTAGCCTGGCTTGCATAACTTCAATGTTTTGTTATTATTTCCTATTGTATAACTAATTGTTCTCTAAATCATTATTTAAATCAATTATGTTATTAAAAGACAGCTTAACATCAAGAAGTGAGCTTCTCCACAATGTCGTCTGTAGCTTTAAATCACACGAGTTCAATGAATTCTGACATTTTACTGTTTATTAGCAGAGTCATGATGATATTTGACCATGCAGGTACAACAGTTCAGAAAACATGAGAAAGTATTTCAGTTTAATCATAATGAAATGAAAGTGTATCAATTGTTTGTGTTTTTAAGGCCTGTGTAAACAGTTTAAGCGAGTTTAAAGCATTCGGGGACAAGGAATTATGACGTTGAAGTAATAATTATTTACACAATGAAGCACAGTACAATGAATACAGCTCTACTGTACATTTGATTATTTCAGTTCTGTTCCTGTAAACTATTAGACTCCTGCATTTGTATATTTATTCTGCTGTGTTTATCTCTTGTAATTTGTTTATTAACACACACACTGCTATTTTACATCTGCCACCATGCTGACACATAGGCATTTGTAGCTCCGCCCTCTTTTTAATAGAGCACAATCTCATTTCAATTTAAAGTGACAGTCACTAAAACGCCACAATTTTAATTTCAGAGATTTCAGAGAGAACACTATTTGCGTGCTATTTTCAGCGTAAACGTCACTAAACCCTCATCAGAGACTTACATCTTGTAAAAGGGGCATAATAGGCCTCCTTTAAAGTCCATGTGAACCAGAAGTTGCTGAGACTTTCAATGTGTTGATGTACTTTGAACTGAAATGTAATATTAAATAGAGGGCGGGGCTTTCCTTTTGTGCATCATTCCCTCACGGTAAGAAGGGCTTGGCTAAGAATATTGTGGCTGAAGTGTCAAACTGACATCATCAGAGGAGGAGCCAATCCAAACGCAGAAGCAGATGCACAGATTAAATATTAACAAAACAAACATATTTATTCTGCTGTGTTTATCTCTTGTAATTTGTTTATTATTATTTTATGCAGATGCGATCCTCTCCAAAATCACCTGAATCAATCTTAAATGATTAATTCTTTCCAAATATTGCCATTTAAGTTATCTTGTACAGGTGAATTGGGTAGGCTAAAAATTGTTTGTAGTGTATGTGTGTGAATGAGTGTGTATGGATGTTTCCCAGAGATGGCTTGAGGCTGGAAGGGCATCACCTGCATATAACTGCATAAGTTGGTGGTTCATTCTCCTGTGGCGACCCCTGATTAATAAAGGGACTAAACCTAAAGAAAATGAATGAATGAATGCATGATGAGGTGTACGGGGATATCGTTATCATAGGGTGCATGGGCCTTAAGGGTGCTTCCACATTGCATGGGTCATCATAGGGTGAACGCATCTTAAAGATGCTGTATGTATGTTTTATAGCAGCAGCAGCTAGGGCTGGGTGATACATCAAATATTAGCGATGATATCGCCCCCCTTAAGCATTACCAAAGAGACGTGAGTGAGGAAGGGTCTTATTTGACACATTTCCAAAATGCAGAATAGTAACAACAAACAGTGCAGTAGAAAAAAGTCAGATGATAAATTAGTCTCCAAAAGAAGCACACACACTGTAATTTCGAGGTGGTCACAAAATACTTTTAAAATACTCTACGCTAAAAACATTAAGGCCCTCCACCCAAGGTGAGCATATCTCATCTGTTCAGTTCTTTTTCACATATAAGCATTCGTTTTATAAGTCCGTATCCCCTACATAGCCCTGACAGACAATATAGACCTTTATATTTGTAATATTTTTAAAAATTATATGTAATGTTTAAACATTTTTTTTTATGAGATGACTGACAGCGTTCAGTACCCACATCTGAGCCATAATTATTCAGACACACACACAGAACACAGAGAATCTTGATGCAGAAATAGATTGAAGGACACGTTATAAATAATTTATTCATTCATTCATTCATTTTTTTTTCGACTTAGTCCCTTTATTAATTCAGGGTTGCCACAGTGGAATGAACCGCCAACTTATCCAGCATATGTTTTACACTGCGGATGACCTTTCAGCTGCAACCCATCTCAGGGAAACATCCATACACACTCATTCACACACATACACTATGGACAATTCAGCTTACCCAGTTCACCTGTACTGCATGTGTTTGGACTGTGGGGGAAACTGGAGCACCCGGAGGAAACCCACACGAACGCAGGGAGAACATGCAAACTCCACACAGAAATGCCAACTGACCCAACCGAGGGTCGAACCAGCGACGTTCTTGCTGTGAGGCGACTGCACTACCTACTCACCTAAATAATTTATATAAGCCTAAATACAATATATGATTTGATATATGGAAACATTTTTTTACGAAGCCGAAAGAAAAATTCTTTACAGCTTAATCAGGTTATCACCAGGAGCTCAAGTTCATTATTTCAAATATAGATGTTCGGCGAGCAGATGAGTGCGGCAAATAGAGAAAGCCAAACCACTCACAATTTCCATGTGCTTTAAACGGCCTCATACAGAACAATAGAGGACAAACAGCAGATTATGTTTTTTTTGTTTTATCTTGTGGCTATTTGTTAAAGAAGAAGAGAAGGTTTGGTGCTGATTCACTCTAAACCAATAATGTTCTGCCGCGTGTCTTGTCCCAACCTTTTTGGTACCGTTCTGGTGCCCTTTGGAAAGGGTACCCATAAAGTGGTACAGAATTGTAAATAGAAACCTACTGCTCAGTGGAAACTGGCCATTAAAAGGTTGACAATGCCCTTTCTGTTTGCACTACTTTACTTTACACACACGCGTAGCCAGGTGGGGGTTCAGGGGTTCGTACGAACCACCCCCCACGGCTAAAAGGTCCAGAATTTGACCTTTTAATTATTTTATGTAATTTAATATTATATATTATATTTATTATATAATTAATATAATATATTAATATTTAATATATATTGTAATAAAGTGTCATTTTAAATAACTGTGGCCAGTAGCTCGAATCCAATAGAGCCTCAAAACCACAATAATGTGACGCCAGTCACGTGACAACCCACTGAGTGATAACATTTACATTTTTGATGCGACATCCATACTGAGTAACACTATGTGTCGAAAAGAGCAAGAGAGGCAGGCAGCGGCGCCATTATTGCAAAATATTGAACATATGTTCAAAAAGACTGCCATACAGGGTAAGCCTAGAGTTACTTACCTCCTAACAGATGAAAATTTGTCCCTATATATGAGCTTCTAGGCCAGGGGTGGGCAAACTTAGTCCTGGAGGGCCGGTGTCCTGCATAGTTTAGCTCCAACTCTAATCAAACACACCCGAACATGCTAAGCTGTGCCTCCAAGATCACTAATTATCTATAAGCAGGTGTGTTTGATCAGAGTTGGAGCTAAAGGACACCGGCCCTCCAGGACCAAGTTTGCCCATCCCTGTTCTAGGCTAACTAACCACATTAACCGGGACGTCCTGTACATTTATTGACTTGTCCATGACCTCTCTTTCCCTATTTTTGACATTATTTTTAAAAATAAATGTCAGACGAAGGCTTTTAATGTCAAGCGGAGTCCTCAGCCGTCAGATGTCACAGCAAAAGACGCTAATGCCGTCACGTCTGTGTTTTTGAGGCTGTTTGGTCACTTCATTCGTTTTATTCTGATCGGATATAAATCTGATCGCTCAAACCACTTCAGAAGGTGATCTGGGATGCATTCCATATGAAACTGGACAGGTCTAATCATGGGCGGTGCAGTGGCGCAGTAGGTAGTGCTCTCGCCTCACAGCAAGAAGGTTGCTGGTTTGAGCCTCGGCTGGGTCAGTTCAATTCAATTAAATTCATCTTTATTTGTATAGCGCTTATACAATGTAGATTGTGTCAAAGCAGCTTCACATGGAAGTTTATAGTGAACAGTTGGCGTTTCTGTGTGGAGTTTGCATGTTCTCTCTGCGTTTGCGTGGGTTTCCTCTGGGTGCTCCGGTTTCCCCCACAGTTCAAAGACAAGACATGCAGTACAGGTGAATTGGGCAGGCTTAATTGTCCGTAGTGTATGTAATTGTCCGAGTGTGAATGAGTGTGCATGGTTATTACCATAAAACATATACTGGATAAATTGGTGGTTCATTCCACTGTGGGGACCCCAGATTAATAAAGGGACTAAGCCGAAAAGAAAATGAATGAATAAAAGTTCTAATCATTTTTAGACAAAATTAATATAAATAAAATAAATTATGACCTGGAGAAAATCTGACCTGTATTTGAAACACCTGTAGGTGTGCTTTTACAGTCAAAATTCAGTTAAAACATGTGTACTATAAGCATAAAACATGTGCTCTAACTTTTCAGGCCTGTAACCAGGGGGGGG
>CAIGQZ010032336.1:782409-813757 GCA_903798205.1 Danio tinwini
TGATATGTGAGTGACCCGTACAGCTTTACTGTAGACATTTTCTCCAGTGTAAATGACGTCGACTGCAACCTTCTGTTGTACACCACGCCCACCAAAAGAGTAGTACCATTAGTACCCTTTCAGCAGTGGAAACGCAAGCCTGATAAAGGTGACCCGTACCGACCCGTACTGTACCAGTCAGTGGAAACGAGCCATAATGGGTTTTTACTACAGCGGTTCGAACTGTAGTTCTGCCGAATTTCCAAAACGGAAATAAAGGCAGCATTAATAGCTAAAAGTGTAGGAGAGCGTTGCTATGTGAGTGTATTGTATTGCAATATGGAGCAATTAAGTGTTGATGTTAAATCACAAGTAACTCACAGGATTAAATGACAATAATTCTCTATGGTTACAACTGAATTAGTTACAAAATAACAGTATAAAATGATAAAACACGAACTGATAAAAACATATGATATTAATTGTACCCAGCGTAAATGTAAAATAAAGTTACCTGAGAGAGAGGGAGAGAGAGAGAGAGAGAGAGAGAGAGAGAGAGAGAGAGAGACAGAGAGAGAGAGAGAGAGAGAGAGAGAGAGAGAGAGAGAGAGAGAGAGAGCAGGAGAGGAGCAGAGCAGGAAGAAAGAACCAGTAACAAATATGGCTGATCAGACACATAATCATTTCTTTTCCGTCAAGAGTCTGTTTGTTTAGTGCATCACAAAACCACAAGTCAACACGATTAGTTCTTTTTGCTGCCTCAAAACTTGAAACGACTGACTCCACCTCACTCCAAGCCTCGCGAGGACAAAAGATCTGAACAGCAGCTAACCATGTGCTCAACAGAGGGAGTTCTTCACAGCAAAAAAGGAACGCAAGTAACACTTGCAGATTACCACTGAACTGGTGTAAACTAAATGTAACCCTAAAGGGACCATAGAAGGATTCAACTGATTATTTTTGGTTCGCTTGGTTTGGCCTAACAAAATCCAAGGTTTTTCCATCATTACACTCTCTCAAACTCTTATTTTACTTTCTTTACTCTGCTCTACACTTGTATGAATGTGTGTTTCTGTTAGTCAATAAAGTGTCATTTTGTATAAAGAAAGGTGCCTGTGCATGTTTATGAATCTAACGTCTTAAACTTTGATCTTGCGACCCTGCTTAAACATAAATGGGTTTTATTTTTGCAATAGCTGTAATTGAAGTCAACTGTCCGTTCGAATGATCACTGGATGATTTATTTGTTCGGATTTAACGAGTTGATTCATTTGAAGCCCAGTTTAAATGAATCTTTAATTCCCTTTGAGCTAATTCGCTACACACCAGAGCAACGTTTACCAGCTATTTTATATCTTTATATCTCTATTTTATATAGGCAGAGACTATGATTGCATCTTTTTTGATGTGAAGGATGTGATTATAAGTTTTAAACAGAGTAAAATAGGGAAGGCACCGGGGCCGGATAAGACAGCAGGTAGATTGCTTAAAGGGTCACAAAATACTAAAACACATTTTTTGAGCAGTTGACAGCAGTGTTGCCAGATTGGAAATGTGAAAGTATCGTACCAGAACCTCAAAATGATCATATTTGGAGGAAAATTATCGTACACTAGTCAAACGGAGAGTATACAGCTATTATCTATCAAATAGCGTTTTGACAAAACGTGCAAATTACCACAATATGTAAAAAAAAACTCCACCTCCAACTGTCTGCGTGTGTTGCCAGATGTTGAGGAGTTCATTTTGCGGTACAAATTGGATGCCTACATGGAGCGCAACATAGTGCTGGTTGGCTTGATAGCAGTGCACCCTCCCGAATGTTTAACACACTAGTCTGAGGGTATGCACGAGCCCATCCAGAGGATCTGTAATGAGCCGATCTTGTGGCTTTGTTTTGATGATGCATTTGAATGGGGAAAAACGAGAACATCAAGGGCAAACTCCCCTGTTCTTCTCACCTTCCTTTTCAGCACTACTTTTTAAAACTTGACCGACCTCAACCTGAAAACGATTTCAATGAAAAGGCGCTAAGCTTTGCCCCAAAAAAATTGCTAAAAGTCGCTAGATTACGTCATACGTCAATTTGCTGACGTCATCACATTCTACCGTTTCGTTTGTTTAACAGCCTATGGGTATAATCAGTCTTTGTCAGTCACGTGCGTTTGTTGTGTGTGACGTCACAGCTGCGCCATTTTTGTGGTATGGCTTCCCGAGACAACTTGAGAGAGACACATAACGCAAGAGAGATACATGCCATACAAGGGTCAAGCTGGAGAAGTACATGAAAATCAAGAGTACACGGTACCGCAATAAACTAAACGAAGATGCCAGGGATCGTCATTTTGATAAACTCTCTTACATTCAGGATATAGATCCGTTTGAATTAACTGCAAACCTATGGAGTGCGCTGCCGCTGACTCCTCATTTCATACTGTATATCATCAATGTCTTAATATACTTGTTTTAGTTTGAACACCAGTAAACTACAGTACGTATTTCTAATTAGGTATTGCAGCTTTTAGTTTTATTTCGTTAGTTACATCTAATATTTACATTTACAAACTGTTGGACAGATGTTTGTATCCAAAGCATTTTACTAATATGAATGTGGCGAGGGGGCGTGGCCGAGAGCTGTGGGAGCGAAACGAGGCCCGCCACAGATGAGATGCACCTGTGGCGCGCACCTGCCTTCAATCCCACGGAAGGAGCTCTGGACTATAAGAGGAGGAACGATGGCAGAAAGCCCGTGAGAGAGGACCGGGCCCGGACATGTTTTACTTTTGCTTTCAGTTTGACGGCAGTCTCCGTGAGGAGCTGCCGTCCTTTTGTTTTGATTTAGACGGCAGTCTCCGTGAGGAGCTGCCGTCCCCTTTTATTAATAAATATTTATTTGAAGTTTGTCGGTTCTCCGCCTCCTTCTTCCCGTAACTTCATTACAATGAACAACAAATGTACTTAAAGCAACAGAAGAAGAAAAAGTAAGTCACTTTAAACTATCTATTCAGTTCAAACTACTGATTGACCTAATGTTCAAAAGCACTTGTCTCAGTTCTTTAAAGGATTATTTAGTTCAGTAATAACTGCTTACCTTGTGTTTGGTTCTGATGTACCAGTTTTGTTAATGTGAAGAACAAACAATAAATGAGTAAACAACACATTTGATGTCATCCTCCATTTATTTACATTTATACAAATGATATTTTTATTCAGGCACTGAGGGAAAAGACAAGGAATGCATCATATCATTTACATAAGACAGGATGAAACATCAGCAATACACATACACACTGTGGAAGAACCAAAGTTACAAAAATGTAAAGGAATTAGCAAAGAGCGCATCAGTTAAGCACAGAATGCATTGATACACCTGGGCTTTAACTCTTATTGACATCTCCAGCTCTTCGACACTACAGTTGGACATTGGTTTGTTTGTGCACAACAGACAGTTACAATCCTATTCTGTAATGTGGCATCTTCACCTTCACAGGGGAGCATCATGTTGATGGGTCAGTGCTTATTAAGATTGTGTTTTTTTACAGATTAGTACTTTTTAGCATCGTTCTTGTTGCAAAATCCATCAGACATCCTGTATTCTTCAAGTTCACACAGCAGCTGTCAGTTCTCCTCCTACAGGTGGTTTACTTCTACACAACTGTCCATACACAATTCACAATCCGTTTATCTCGGCAACCTCCTTAGTGTTGTGTGTCTCCTCATCAGTGTCTCTCACCATCTTCAACCTCACGTGTGTCCTTCTCTGCATGTTGATATATTTTGCGTCTCAATGCAGCAGGCCAGGACACGCGATGCATCTGTCATTAGTCTGTCAATATCCTTTCTTCCGAGAGGGAAATGTAAAATATCTGTCGTCGTGATTTTTTTGACCTTTTTGTTCATGTTTACTATTACAGCCCTTAACACAACAAGAACGTAACTCTGTATTTACTCTGCGAAAGACGCTACAACTCGGATACAACACAAATGGCGGCTATGTCCCATAATCCAACTCGGTGTTTACGAGCGTGACGTCACCTGACAAAGAGCGATACAGGGGCATTTATATTTGCACTACGCTTTACGTAAGCATGTCAATTTAACTAAATGTATTGCTGTTTGAATACAGTATATCAAATTTAGATGTGTAGTGAATTTGCAGTAATCTCTCAGACGTAATAAACTCAGACAAGTTCCGAAACTGTCACTAAAACATCAAGAATAAACGGTCAAATTAAATAGTTAAAATAAAGGAGAAGCAGATCGGTTTGACTGTACAATGGAAATACCTCACACTCCCTGTGCTAAAGCATTTGCCGTTGGTACGCAGAGGAGTGATCTGCTCTCAGGCTGCAGGTGGGGGACAGACTGCTGACTGGGCTGGGCCGCCTGTCAGTGCTCTGAGGCGAGGGAGGGGCCGATGGCATCACCCGCAGCTCTGTTGAGAAGAGTAGGGACGGTACAATATGGACACATGAGAGTCTATAAATATCTCCAGTAACACACATAAAAGTCGCTAGATTTGTCGCTAGTCGCTTTTTTAGAAAATTTGTCACTAGGGGGGTTTGACGTTGGCAACACTGCAGGAATGTTAACTCGTGAGATACATTCTTCACGTTGATTGGCTGAGAAGATGTAACGTAAGATGAGATAGAAACTACAGTCATTGGATAGAAAACGTGTCTAACTCCACCTTCTCCTCACAGACTGCAGACACAAGATGCAGCTATCAATAAGATTAGAAGCCCTAAGATTACAATGAAACTCATTTTAAGTGCCATAAAATTCTAAAACTATCGTACATTATAGGATTTTTTGCATTATTGATCATACATTGTACAGAGGTCGAAATTATTGTACAAATACGATAATTATCGTACATCTGGCAACACTGGTTGTCAGTCATATCTGTGTCCCGTGCTGCTATAAACACTATTAGGACACATATATCGCACTAAAAAGGGAACATTTGTTGTTTTTGCGTTATTTTGAGCAAATTTTTGAAGCTGCGTCACGGCCATGAGATACTTGCGTGTAAATCCAGAGTGAAGATTGGCTGTCTGTACCTGGCAGTACATCATGACGTCTCTGAGGGTGCGGCATTAATTCATGAGAAAGACTTGGTTCAGACCAATCAGCGCGCTCTATTGTGTATGATGTGCAGCTTCATTAATATGCACGACAGCTTCGGAGACCTGTTACAGTGTTCAGACGACAGAGGGACGCCACGCTGTGTTGCCAAAACGAGTGAAAGAACGAGAACTTGGAGACACGGGTCATCAGTTAGTGCGCTGTGTTTTTTAATGTGCTGCAACGAAGGTTTTGTTTTCATTTTCCCGCTGTGAGAGCGCTGCTGGACTCATGTGGACTACAGTGCACGCGACACACAACAGAAATGTGTTAGTAAGGAACATTTTTACCCGAGAGCTTTTCGCATCTGGAAATGGTGAAATCCGGATTTGCCGCTCGTCTCCTTTTAAAAACAGATTTTTCTACAGTCTCTACAGATTTGGTAAGTGTGCGATCAGTTCTTTGTTCATTCAGATGGCAAAGTTAGTTCGTATCTGTCACGTTTGTAGGTCTTTCTGTTTTTCTTGCATGTGTGTGTGTGTGTGTGTGTCTGTGTGTAGGAAGTGGGTGTGTCTTGTTTGGGTTCTTCACCGCGTGGTGTGTGTGTGTATGTGTGTGTTTACATTCATCAGCTGGGTGGTCATGTGTTTTGTCGCTACTCTCTACGCACAGGTGTTTGTTATCAGTCACAGCTGATGCGCGTTTCGAGCGCTATATATGTTCAGTGTTTTGTAGTTAGCATTATCAGTTCGTTGTTTGTTCACTCCTGTGTCTGCGTCTGTTAGACTCTCTCGCTCGCTTGGGTGGAGGCTCTCCGTCATAACCTGTTTCTGTTGGACCTTACGCAAGTCTCCGTCTCTTTGATGTTGTTACTACTGCTTGCTCTGAAGACAACATTATCTGTGAGAGACTTCACCTCATATATGTTTCTCTTATGAACTTTACCGTGGGTAAACTTGACGATTTCCTTGAGAGCGGCTCCTTAGCCCCTTCCCTCAATATCTGGCGAGATATCCTTGAGAGACGGCTATACGACGCTGGCTCACGGATGAACCTTCATCGCTGTTTAATGTGTTGTATTCTGGTGTGAGCATCCTTGCCCTACACTATATCTGGTGAGATCAATACCAGTTGTGACTTTTTAAATAAATCATCTTGTTTTCACTTGCATTTGGGTCTCCTGTGTTTATGATTGTGACAGTATCATCAGCAGTGCTCGTTCAGTTTTTAAAGACATACTATAGTCAAAACGATTTAGTTAGTAAGTTTACAGTATGTTAATATCACTGCAATATTATAGTACAATATTATAGACTGAAAGATCTGCTGTAAATGCTGCTCTCCGAATGTAAACATGATCAAACTACTCCCGCCGTCAAGGATTTTCACCGCATTTTGTGACAGGATAGTCTATACACACACGGCTTTCTGACGCTACCTTCCGAGTGCATCTAAGTTACTGAGAGATGAGGATTTGTTTTCTCCCATTCGCCGTGCGGTAACAAACATTGCATTAGCAGTTCCTCGCATACAATATGTAGTTTGTCACAGGCAACATGCAGGAAATGTTCCTAAATAAAAAGTGAAAATGCCAAACTGCGGTTAAATATATTTGTTTACTGTATAATTTGTTTACTGATGTCCATGTAAACACAATCACTGTCTTTTTCCCGGGCGTCTTTGTTTGTTTTGCCTCGCGCGTGCCCAAACGGAAACTCCCATATTTGCAAATCCTTCCCTTTTTCCCTCCCCCGACACTTCCACCTAAACGGAACTGGACACGCCCACTTTTCCTGACATTTTCCAAACTAGAGGTGTGAAAACAGCCTGCTGAGACAGGGGGTTTCATGGCCCTTTAAGGAATGTGCTGAGCAGTTAGGACCCATATTTTATAAAATTTTTGTCTTATCCTTCCAACAACAAAAGGTACCTGCACTGTGGAAGCAGTCTACAGTTATTACTGTGCCAAAAAAACAGAAGCCACAGAAGTTAGAGGACTTTAGACATGTGGCACTTACATCTTTAGTTATGAAAAGTTTTGAAAAGTTAGTTAAGAGGGAAATAACGCAAAAGACTCACAGTGTTCTAGATTCCTTCCAGTTTGCTTATAGGCCTAAGGGTGGAGGATGCAGTAGGGACTCTGCTGCATTTAGTTCTTAAGCATCTTGATAAGCCTAAAACATTGGCCAAGTTACTTTTTATTGACTTTTCATCTGCATTCAAATCCAGCCACATATTTTGGTTTTAGAAACTTATTAATGAATTTGAGTTGGATCGAATGCTTGTAGGTTGGATTGTAGACTTTCTTGTCCAGAGAACACAGAGGGTTAAAGTAAATAATTGTTTCTCTAAATGGTTGGTGTCATCTATGGGGTCACCTCAAGGTTGTGTCCTTTCTCCTGTATTATTTATTCTGTACTAGTGATGCACTGATGGAGGTTACATCCGTGGGCTCTGCGGATAACCCGCGGGTCGAACGGGTCGGGTAATAAAAAAATACACTATGATTAATCACGGGTGGGTCGCAGGTCATAGCAGTTGACCAGCAAAAAAAAGCAGAGAGTGGACTTGATGAGAGAGGGATGAAGTGCAAGAGTACTGTACAACGTTAGAGGTGTCATCAGAGGAAAATCTGCTGTCATTCTGGGAGAAACAAGATCACTTATTTACACGACTGCAGCGCCTTGCAAGGAGAAGCGTGCGCATTCCTGCAACAAGCGGTGCGAGCGAACGCTCATTTAGTGCAGCCCTAATCCAGGAACAGTAGGCTAGATGCTACTCTGTTTCTGCACAGTGCAAAGAAAAAGGCCAAGTAAACATAACATAGCTGCTGTTTAGGCTGAAGTGGCGCCGTTTCTGTTCTCTTTTTCCTGTATATGTAAAAGCTGAATCTGCTGTAAATAACGAACGATCCACAGTGACCTATCATCTCACTTAAAACAAAGAATTTTAATTATTAAAGTGTTGATCGGGTGCGGGTCGGGTGCGGATATATATATATATATCAGATAAAATAATATGTGCCGGCGGGTGGCGCGTGGATGATTAGAATGAAGGAGCAGATTCGAGTGACATTTCAGCTAATACGCGCATCTCTATTCTGTACACAAATAGTTGTAGGAGTATTGCTAGTAATAGGTACATTTTAAAATTTGCTGACGATTCTGTAATTGTTAGTTTGTTAAGTGAGGAAGACTCCACGTGTGGTCCTGTAATTGATTATTTTTCCAGCTGGTGTCAGGACGCTTTCTTACATGTGAATGTTCTTAAGACTAAAGAGACGACTATATATTTTAATCCTAAGAGAAGACGTAAGGGTAAGCAAACAAGTATTAATGGAGTGGGTGTTGAGAGTGTAGATCAGTATAGGTATCTGGGAACTATTTTAGATAATAAATTGTCCTTTTCTGTTAATACTAATATTTTGTGTAAGAAGGAGCAACAAAGACTATACTGCTTACTGAAATGAAGATCCTTTAATATAGATAAATCACTCATGTGCATGTTTTATGGTTCATACATTCAGTCACTGTTATCCTTTTCTTTGCTTTGTTGGTTCAGTTCTCTAAGTGTGAAAAATAAGAGTTGTTTGGAGAAAATTGTGAACCTAGGATGGAAAATAACGGAGAAAACAGATGAGCATGGCTCAGGTATACCATAGACAAGTTTTGAGTGAAGCTCAGAGTATTCTGTCAGATGATTCCCATCCTATGCACCGCGAGTTTTATCTTCTCCCTTGTATTTGATATAGAACTCCTATTAGTAAAACAAATTGGTTTAAACTTTCATTCATCCCCTCAGCTGTAAAGTTTTTAAATTTAGGGTAGAATTGTATTGTGCAATGTGCTTTTGTGTATTAAGTGTGACATGCTTGTATGCTGCAACCAAATTGCCTTCGGGAAATGAATAAAGACAAACTGATCAATCAACATGTGACCACATCGTAAAACCCACAGAGTCCACACCCATATTAACCAGGCTCTGATCTTATCAGTATCTGCCTTTGGAATCTGTTTGAACCTTTTTGGTGAAAAAGACGTTTTGCCATGTCAACAAATGCACATGATAATTTAGCTTCCTACAACCTTCCTACAACATAAAACTGTAAACTGTCTATAAAATCACTCTTTAGGAAGATGTCACACTTTTTTGTTAGTTAACGTGTTTAGATATACATCTAACTCATACATTTAATCTAGAGTTTTCTTTTAAAAACGTCCTGCCATTTTCAGCACACTACAAATCTTGGGAAATTGGAGGCCATGAAGGATCCACTGGTTGTATACTTTATTACCTGGGAAACAAAGGACACATTTTGATGCCACATTTGAAGGAGTCTTCTAATTGTTTTGCAATGAGACAGCCTTCGTCATTCCGTGAATTCATTGCTCACTTTGAACATCGCTGAGGATCTGACATGGACTGCCCACACAGACGCAGTGTTGAGGAAGGCACAACAACGCCTCTTCTTCCTCAGGCGCCTCAGGAGGTTTGGAATGAGCCCCCACATCCTCCGCTCGTTCTACACCTGCACCGTGGAGAGCATCCTCACTGGCTGCATCACCACCTGGTACGGGAACAGCACCAGCAGCAATCGCAAAGGTCTACATAGGATTGTGCGAACTGCTGGACGTGTAGTAGGAGGTGAGCTTCCCTCCCTCCAGGACATCTACACCAGGAGGTGCATGAGGAAAGCCAAGAGAATCATCAGCGACTCCAGCCACCCAAGCCATAGACTTTTCTCTCTGCTACCCTCAGGCAGACGGTTCCGCAGCATTCGGTCACGCACCAGCCGACTGAAGGAAAGTTTCTTCCCTCAGACTATCAGGCTGATGAACACTTAAAACACCCCACACAAACTCTCCCATACCCCACACTGCACACCATAAAGATGTAGCATGCACTGCACTTTAACCAATCCACACTTAAACAATACTGCCTACAACCATGTGTACACCTATCCATCGTACGCATCACTGTCAACATTGCCAAATTTACACTGTCTTGTTTTTTTTTGTAAGTATGTTGTTGTATTTTGCACTGTCTGTTTTTTGCACTGTCTGGAGCCAGCACCTAAGCTTTTCACTCATCATATCACACTTGCTGCTGATGATGTGACAATAAAAGTGATTTGATTTGATTTGATGAAATGAGACACAGCTCATGTTGGAAACAAGCACTCAATGACATCCATAGTAGAAACAAAACGTACTATGGAAGTCAAAGGCTGTTTTTTGTTCCAGCCTTCTTTAGTATACCTTTTTTTGTTCAACAGAAGAAACTCAGACAGATTTTGAACAAGTGTGATTAAATAATGACAGAATTTTGGGGTGAACTGTCCCTTTAAAGAGCCCCTATTATGCATTAAAAAGGGTCATATTTTGGTTTTAAGGGTCTCCAACAACAGGCTGATATACATGCAAGGTCAAAAAACACTTTCATGGTCTTATAATATGCATTTATTTTGACCTAATTATCCCAGCGACTCTCATATGTTCCCAAACCCTCTTTAGCACGAAGCTAATCTGCGCTGATTGGACCGATAACAGCCTGTTGCGATTGGTTGACTGTGTTCAGCACGAGTAAAATGCCGATAGCAACGGCCGCCCAAAACATGCTTGCTAGTAGTTACTAACCCCATAGTACACAGTACCCAGTTCTCAACAGTGCTATCAGGGTCGGCGTGTCTATAGAGGCAACCTAGGCAGCCGCCTTGAGCAGCAGAATAGTGAGGGCGGTGTTCGCAATCTCCCCGGTCCTCACTTTCATCCGCGACACCCACCCTCCCGGTCCTTACTTTCATCCGCAAACCGGTCACTTTCTTTTTCACTTTCGGGTTGAGGGCGGAGTGATCGGGGTTCGTCTAGAGCGCCAGTTCAGCTTGCTCCGGCCCTGAATGTTATTCAGACACCTCAGCTGACGGTGGCCATAGCAATGACAAACAGCAGTGGAACGCGAGCTCACAAACGCATTTAAATCCATAAACAAAGCAGCTCGCGTCGCGTTTTCAACATGGCATTAGACGTAATATGAGAATATAAAGAGTTAAGCAGATACAGTACACGCGGTTACAAGTAACAAAACACAATTAAATAGATCATTTGCAAGCTAGAGAAAACAAGGAGGCAGCCATAGTAATGCACTTACACTTGGGAAATGGAGGAGGAAAATGATCCATGATCCATGTACTGATAAAGTCCCTTACATCAATAGTCTTTTCTGATCCTTCCTTAAACAATTGGCTGAGGAATGCCCCGTTGTAAGTGTGTAGATTCCAGAAGCACTGGAACTGCACAGCATCTTCATGACTTGGTTCAACTGTGATCTGTTTATCTTCCTCTTCTTTGCTACTGTGTTAGTGGGCGGGACCGCAGGTTTAAATTTTCCCGGATTTGCTCGCGCAACAAATGGGTGGGGCTTATGTTTCGTATCCACGTCACGCCGAAACGGCTGAAGACTCGTTATCACGATGATTCATTCACACCACTATGAGTCGACTCTTTTATAAATGAATCAATAGTTTTAAACACTGGTCCACTTTCAGATTTAAGCCTTAGCTGGATATTTCACTTCACTTAGAGCTGTGTTACACACTACATGAAGATCATTCTCAAAAACTCATAAAAAGAGCTCTTTAAATCTGAACCAAATGACAATAACAACAGCAGTTCTCAGTACAAAGATCATTTATTAGAATTTCTGTAAAAAAGTACAAACTGGTTTCTCCCAAAAACATTTTTTGATTTAGATAGACTATACTGACTACCTACAAAGCCCTGAACGGCTGAGCTCCCCAGTATTTGAGGGAGCTCCTGGTGTATTACAGCCCATCACGTCCTCTAAGCTCAATTAATTCTGGACAATTGATTACTCCCAGAATATCAGCATCAACTGCAGTCGGTAGATCTTTCTCATATCTGGCACCTAAACTCTGGAACAGCCTTCCTAGCACAGTTCAGGAAGCAGACACACTCTGTCAGTGTAAAACTAGATTAAACACACATCTCTCTCTGCATTAACATACACATAAAACACACAAGCTGTTGAAATCCAGATCCTCTAAAGGATTGTTAGTCTGCATTAATTAGGGCAACCAGAGCCAGCAACACTTCCCTAAAGACATTATAATTTGAACAGCATCTGCGCTTATGTTAGTCTGTTTCGCCTTATCCTGAGGTCTCCATAATCCTGGACCAGGCCGTATCCTGAGCAGCTGCTGTGGTGGTCATGGAGGAGTGGAAAGCATGAGACTGACTCCTGTAAGACCCCAGTGACAGACAAGTCTCTGCACTGATCCCGTGGGCCAGCCTGAACACCAGCCAGTGACCTCTCCCACCTGCAGCTTCTCCATGATGGACGTCCAGCGCTCTCCGGCCTCCTGCATCTAGACTGCAGCTCTGCACAAGATGTTTGGCCGGAGGAGAAATGGTTGTGTCCAACTGAGCCTGGTTTCTCTCCTGGTTTCTCACCTTCCCTTTGGTCAATTGGTGAAGTTTGTTCCTCCACTGTCGCCACTGGCTTGCTTGGTTGGGACTTGTGGAGTTGTGCATGGATGGATTTGCTCTTCAGTTTTGGACAGTGTTAGCAGTGAAGATTAAACCACACTGAACTGAACTAAACTGAACTTCAACTCTGAACACTGTACTAACACAGTTTCAGTTTACTACACTCTCAGAAATAAAGGTACAGGAGCTGTCACTGCGGCAGTACCTTTCCAAAAGGTACATGTTTGTACCTGAAGGGTCCATAATGGTACCTCAAAGGTACTTTTTAGGTACATTTGGGTAATAATATGCACCTTTTAGATACCACTGTGGACTCTTTGGGTACAAATATGTATCTTTTGGTACTGCCCCAGTGACAGCTCCTGTACCTTTATTTCTGAGAGTGTAGAACTGTATTAAAGGGTGTATTATCTGCTCCCTGATCAATCAATTGTGGAGTTCTTCAAGGAAGTATTTTAGGTCCATTTTTTTCTTTTATATATTGATGATTTAAAAGTGGCATGTTCAGAGAAACTCTATCTTTATGCTGATGATACCGCAAATTTAGTATTTCATCAAGACAAAAGGGCCCTGGATGAAATCATGAGTTCCCAGTTAAGAAATTTGTACAACTGGTTTTTGGATAATAAACTTTCTTTACACATAGGTAAATCAGAGGCTATTTTATTTGCTTCAGGAGTGAAATTAAAGAAAGATGATTCTTTTCATGGTTAGGATCAATGATTGAAAAATTGAGCCGAAAAATGTTGGAAAATATTTAGGATGTTTAATAAATAATACATTATCAGGAGATGTTTTGGCAAGAAAGTTTTTACGAAGATATGTCGGAAAATTGGGTTCTTAGCAAGGCAAGCTGATCTGTTGGATCTGTTCATTCTTTAAAATTATTGGCAGGAGCTTTGATTCAACCCCATTTTAATTAAGCTACCGAAATTTTGGTATAGTAGCTGCTCACAGGGTATTAAATTGCAAAAGGCACAAAATTAATTAGTACAAATAATTTAAAAAGTTCATCTTAAAGCACATTTGCACAGTTTTTTACAGAATTAGTTATGTTAAGCTAGTCAAAGAGCATGATTTTTTTAACTGGGAATGATACGGAAAATGTTTAATAATGTGGTTCCTAGTTATTTGGTGAACTATTTTCAAACGGTGAGGCAACAGCATTCATACCCACTCTCAGAAATAAAGGTACGAGAGCTGTCACTGGGGTGGTACCTTTTTAAAAGGTACACATTTGTACTTGAAGGGTCCATATTGGTACCTCAAAAGTATATATTAGTACCTACAAATTTTAAGAGGAACACTTTTGTACTTTTTAGGTACTAATATGTACCCTTGAGGTATTAATTTGTACCTTTTAGGTACAAATTTGTACCTTTTAAAAAGGTACCACCCCAGTGACAGCTTGCGTACCTTTATTTCTGAGAGTGCAGTACTAGGGGTTGGGATTTTAATATTTGTTTATTTAAATTTAGAAGTCTAGTGGGGGGAAATATGTTTTTATATGCAAGTGCAATCATGTGGAACAAATAACCAAAACTGATTAACGAAATAAAAAACTTGAGGAGGTTCAAAAAAGTGACCAAAAGATGGTAGTTTGATGAGGATAGTTAGTTTGCATGGTGGATGATGATGTTATTGTATTGTGAATAGGGTTACAGGTGGAAGGGCATCTGCTGCACAAAACATATGCTGGATAAGTTGTCGGTTCATTCCGCTGTGGCGACCCCTGATTAAAAGAGGGAGTAAGCCAAAAAGAAAATGAATGAATGATGGAATAAATGTATTTGTGAATAATTTTGTTCCTGTTTTAAAATGTGGAGGTATTGTTTGTTTTATGCATCATCTGTATTTTGAAGCCATACTTTGTTTTATTTAACAGCGAGGAAACAAGCTCAGGGCTTTATTGTGTTTTTATCCTCCACAGTTTGTTTCAAAATGTATGGGATACTTGTATTTTTGTACAGCTTGTCTAAAATCTGTCAAATAAAAATTCAATTCAACTTCTGTGTTCAGTTGCTCTGACACAATCTACATTGTAAAAGCGCTAGAGAAATAAAGATCAATTTAACTGATGTTAACATCGGAATGTTCGTTTTTAGGAGACCTTTAATCTAATTGCTACAAAACAGTGAAAATTCACATTTAGCTCATATAAACCTGATATAAACACCCACATTTGCAGTTTGTCTCTTCCACTTAAATGAATCAATGATTTTTTTTGCTATCACCTCATACTTCAGCTTCTCAACAAATCTTCTGACCAATCAAATGCTCTCTAGTGTCTGACATGCCCCGCCCCTTCTTCTTATTTGCTGTTAGTTTAATGCACTCGAGCTCAAACACTCTCACTAGCAGAGCTGTGAGAAAACAAAACACTATTGGCTGTTTTTAAAAAGGGGAGGGGCTCCATGATGCCCCACCCTCTCTTCGTGCATGTCAAACATCCAATAAAAAATGCACATTTCAAAACACTAAATATCTAGCATAAATCATTCTATGAATGTGTCCGTCAGCTGTTTCGTCCAGTCACTTCCACAGTGAAGATAGTGGAGTTTCAGATGCAGCCGTAGAAATATGAAGGGTTTGTGCTGCATTTCTATGGCAATCCCAGTGTAGCGGCTATTACGGCTCAGTCGTTTTTGTCCAACAACTTCCCGCAGGTAAAGATGGTCATCAAGCATACTATACTGTATAGTAGGGAAGTATTCAATTTTAGATGCAGCCTTGGAAATATATCCTGCATTTCTATGGAGATCCCAGTGTAGCGGCCATTACGGCTCATTGTTTTTTGACCGCTATGTGTCTGCACAGGTCACATGACTGAAAACTATCAATTGAATATTTAGGATTGAGCACTCAATAAGTTTGTCCGTCTGCTCTGTTTTTGTCTAGCCACTTCCCGCAGACAAAGATGGTGGTCACCCAGACTGACTATATATAGGAAAGTACATGATTTCATATGAAGCCTTAGAAATATGATCAGTTTGTGCTGCGTTTTCTATGGAGATCCCAGTGTAGCGGCCATTACGGCTCATTGTTTTTTTGTCCGTCAGCTCTGTTTTTGTCCAGCTGCTTCTTACAGGCGAAGATGATGGTCACCCAGATGCACCATAAAGTAAGTAAATATGGAATTTCAGACGCAGCCTTAGAAATATAAAGGGTTTGTGCTGCATTTCTATGGCAATCCCAGTGTAGCGGCCATTACGGCTCATTCGTTTTTGTCGGTCGGCTCTGTTTTTGTCCAACAACTTCCCGCAGGTAAATATGGTCGTCAAGCAGACATACTATATAGTAGGGAAGTATTGGATTTTAGATGCAGCCTTGGAAGTATGTCCAGTTAGCGCTGCATTTTCTATGGCGATCCCAGTGTATCGGCCATTACGGCTCAATTGAATAAAAATGCACTTTTCAAAGCACTTAATAGTAAGGATAGAGCACTTAATAAGTTTGTCCTTCAGCTCTGTTCTTGTCCAGCCATTTCCCGCAGGTAAAGATGGTGGTCAGGCAGACGTACTATATGGTAGGACAGATTTCAAATTCAGACGCAGCCTTAGAAATATGACCTGCATTTCTATGTTGATCCCAATGTAGCGGCCATTATGGCTCATTGCTTTTTGCCTGCCAGGTCTCCGCACAGGTCACGTGACTGAATAAAGAATGCACATTTCAAAACACCTTTAATATTTAGGATACAGCACTCGATAAGTTTGTCCGTCCGCTCTATTTTTGTCCAGCCACTTCCCGCAGACAAAGATGGTGGTCACCCAGTTGGCAGTGTTGGTGACCTCCACACACTCCAGAAACCAGCCGGGCGACATGGTTGTGTTATCGTGCTCCATTCTGACCCTCAAAAGTTCGCCCAAGTCCAGCATCTCCAGCAGGAACCGGTCCGTTCGCCCGCGCTCAAACAGATTTCTGAATTTCTGCTTCAGCGCTCGTTTCCCAGAGTCCCCATTGACGCCGTACAGCGTGATGAAGACATTGGCGTTTGTGCCTGCGTCCTGCACGTCTCCGGTTATTATTATTATTTCATATTTCACAGGAACCAAACTGCGGACTTTGCTGGCGAAGCTCTCCACGGTTTTGGTGCACTCGAATGTCATGAACTGGTCTTTTTTGGCAGCCAGAGGGATTCGAGAGTCGCATGTGAAGTAGAACCTGTGAGGAGGAACGGATAAATTATCTGATATACTACTAGGTCTGGATAATACAGTGGAAGTCAAAATTATTAGAAGTTTTTTACAGCACATTTCTAATCATAATAGTTTTAATAACTTATTTTTAATAACTCATTTCTAGATTTATTTTCTCTTCTCCATGATGACAGCACATAATATTAGACTAGATATTCTTCAAGACACTAGTATTCAGCTTAAAGTGACATTTAAAGGCTTAACTAGGGTAATTAGGGTAAAGTTAGGGTAATTAGGCAAGTCATTGTATAACAGTGGTTTGTTCTGGAGACAATCCAAAACTAATATTGCTGAAGGGGGCTAATAATATTGACATTAAAATGCACATTGCACATGTGCTTATAAGTCAAGAATAGAGCATTTGTAGCTGCAGTTATAAACTGCTTACTAACATTTATTAATGTAGAGGTAATGCTTCACAGATGA
The DNA here is from genome assembly GCA_903798205.1 of Danio tinwini. NCBI lineage: Eukaryota > Metazoa > Chordata > Actinopteri > Cypriniformes > Danionidae > Danio > Danio tinwini. The sequence continues at coordinate 799,586 of CAIGQZ010032336.1, forward strand.
TGAATTCACTATTTGCTAATGCAGTTATAAAGTGTTACCATATTCGTTTATTAATGGTTCAATTATTGCTTTTATAGATTCAATTTGTTTTCTACTTTTTTATCTTGTGTTCCTCTTGACCTTTTGCTACAGCACTTTGGTCAACTTTGGCTTATTGCTAAATGTCCATTATTATACTGTTTTGTATTTGGGATGGAGATCAAATGACTGAAACCATAATTAAAATCTCAATTTACTTTTGCACATTGCACGTTTGGAAAGTAAAGAGTAGCAAAGACATGAACTCACTTGTTTCCCAGCTCTGTCTCAGTGACCACCACCTCATGCACATGCCAGAAACACTCATTTTTCACCTTCTTCTCTTTGGATATGTGTCCCAGACAAATGCCGACGATCTCGCCCACATTTTTGGAGGAAAACTCAAAGGAATCCGTGGCACCGCTGAAACAGAGTCACGTTATGATGCTTTATTAATCTTTATAAATATGCTAATAATCGGCATGCAAGTTGCATTAATTTTTTTAGTGCAACATATTTTTCTTCAAGTTTTTTTTTATTTGAAGGGGAAGTTCATGCAAAAAATAAAAACATTGTCATCATTTACTCACTTGTTCCAAACCTGTTTAAGTATTTATTTTTATTTATTCATTTATTTTATTATTTTTATCAATACATTTTTATTTAGTTCTTATCAACAGAAAGGTGGATATACTGATGAATGCGTGAAGAAAAAAAACAGCCATTGACTTCAACAGCATTTTTGGTTCCCCCTATGAATGCCAATGGTTGCTTTTTCCCCAGCATTCTACAAAATATCTTGTTTTGTGTTCAACAGAAGTAAATAAACATAAATATAAATAATGAAAAATTAAATAGAGAAAAAAAATAAATAAATGCAACTCAACAGGTTTGGAACCTGTTTCTCACAATGAATTTAAGTCATTTCAATGCAAATGTACTTGTATAGTGCTTTTCATAATAATTATCCTTTAGTGTTGGGCATCGCTACTTTAGCTTTTCAGTAGCGAAGCTATTTTATTAGTGAAGTAGCGCAGTAGCGTCCACACAAGCTACATTTACAGCTCGTGGATCAATAAGTGACGGCACCGACATTCACAGAGCTGTCTAGCTGATGAAAGTGAATCCTTGTGATGGCGAGAATGACGATTTCTTCTTCCTGTTTTAAGGTGGTCGATGACAAACTTTTTGATGCAGTACTGCCACTTTTTGGTCACCAACCACTTAAGCTAACACGATAAATTTGCTTAATGGACAGATGACTGAGGGACAGGAGTTATTTCTGAAGTAGGATTCCTCATGACCATACCTCCACATGTTAAGATGCAATAACGTTAATTCTGATGCTGTGCTCATAAAATACTTCAGCAATTTATAGTAAGTACTATAATGTTAGTTTACTGTAGTAAAGGCTGAAGCATACTATGGTAATTACTATTAGTTCATGATAGTTACTAATGATACTACATTATGTAGTGCAATTTATTAATGAAGAGTTGTAAATATAGATACAATATAATGCTCATTCCTAAACATTTATCTTTACTATAAATAACTATAGTATTTTGAATGTGTAACACCTGGTATTATTGGATGTTTTGTTTTGCTGTTATATACTGTAGTTTGTTTCTGTTTAGTACAGCATATTATTTACAGTAAATTATTGAACTGAACAATTCTGCCTTATATACAGTATTTCATTGACAGTTTTATTGATCACTATGATATGATTAAAAAATAAAAATTGCAAAAAATAGCTTAGATGTAGCTAGGCATGGGCCGGTATAAGATTCTGACGGTATGATAACCTTGGATAAAAATATCACGGTTACGCTGTATTGTGATTAGCGCTCTAAAATATTAAATATAATTCTTGTAATATAAATGTCTAGGTAAAAAATAAAAAACTTTTCCCCTTTTGAACACAATGTATTTTATTTCAAGAAACATTTATTCCAATCCAAATATTTTAAATAAATAAATATATATAAATAATAATAATAATAATAATATATAAATATTTTATAAGGTTGGACGTGTTGTGTGTTCAGAGATGCTCTTCTGCAGACCTCAGTTGTAACGAGTGCTTGTTTGAGTTACTATTGCCTTTCTATCAGCTGGAACCAGTCTGGCCATTCTCCTCTGCCGCTCACTGGATATTTCCTCTTTGTCGGATCATTCTCTGTAAACCCTAGAGATGGTTGTGCGTGAAAATCCCAGTAGATCAGCAGTTTCTGAAATACTCAGAGCAGCCCGTCTGGCAGCAACAACCATGCCACGTTCAGAGTCTCTTAAATCCCTTTTCTTCCCCATTCTGATGCTCGCTGTGAACTGCAGGAGATCGTCTTGATCATGTCTACATGCCTAAATGCATTGAGCTGCTGCCATGTGATTGGCTGATAAGCTTGTGCTTCACCCCGCTTCATTTCGACCATGTTGAAATGTATTTTGTTTAAAGAATTGTTTTGTGTGTGATTTTTCTGTTTGGAAATAAATAAATCAAATCAAATCTGATAAGAAATTTGCGTTAACAGTTGGACAGGTATACCTAATAAAGTGGCCAGTGAGTGTATATTGTAAACAGCAAAAGGCCTAAAACTGTTTATTGAGGCACCCTATACTTCACTCGCCTGACTTGTGAAAGCTGTCCATTTATATTCACAAACTGGTAACGGTAAGTTAAATATGGCTTAAACCATTGTATAGCCTGTCCCTAGACACCTGTAGAATTTAAGCGATTTGGATATCATGGACGATAGTGTCTGTCTTAGGTTACGTGTATAGTTATTAGTATAGTTAGATTAGCACTGCAGTGTATTAGTCATGTATAGGTTTATAATAGCTCTTATATTCAGTGTTGGGTTCATATTTCTGATTGTTTAAGTAGCAGCGTGGTCCTGTGAGACACGTAATTTCTTCCACCGTTTGTCCACACATGAAGCACAATCACAATAAAGCTCAACTTGACTTGAAGTACCGTAAAAACTTTTTCTTCTTCGGGTTTTCCATCATTAACTCTTTTGAGCGTCCTTTTCTGCCCTCCAGCAGGATCCAGGCGTTCTCCTTCGTCTCTGCATCTTCAGATATGGCCGTCGTCACCTCAATTTCATATTCTAAAAAGATATTATAGAGACCATTAAAATGCACAGAATTATTGGATATGAAATTAGTGTACAGTAAAATTTAATAGTAGTCTTTCCTCGCTGATTAGTAAATGCACATTATCCTTCATTTTCCACTATATCATACTAGAGTTCCTAAACCTTTTTCAAAAGTTTCCAAAGGTGCAATTTCCAGCACTTTACATTTACATAAATATACATATACATAACGCATCACATTATATCATATGCTATTTGTTTTATATACACAGTCGGGGCGATTTTAGGATTTTCATTTAGGGGGCTCAGCTTCTTATGAGAAAAAAAATCTATTTATATATATATATAATTAAATTAATTTATTTTTTATAATTAAGTAATAATTTAACAGTAATACACTTACAAATGTTTGACCCTATTGTATAGACGTGCATAGTCATTTGAGTTCTGAATGAGCCAAATAGACTCAACAAACCTGTCTACTGTAGTAAACTTTATATGTTGAAGTACAATTTTTTTTTCCATGTATTTAATAAATAAAACTTTTCTAATTACATGATATATATATATATATATATATATATATATACTAGGGCTGTCAATTGGTAAAAAAATTAACTAATTATTCACACTTTTTTGTGATTAGTCATGATTAATCATGAATGCAAAAAAATCTAAAATACAGGCATTGCAAATATGTAAATAAAAAAAAAATAATAATAAAGTATTGATTACAAACTATTGTATTCATTGTAAAGTTGTATTGCGAGTTGAGAACATTAATTATAAAGTAGAAACAATTTAGCTTAGTCCTCCTTAACATTTAGCCAGTTGCTAAGACAATCCAGTCTATTGACATTATCGGGGGACAACACACGCACACACGCACACAGACACGCACACAGACACGCACGCACGCATGCAGGCACGCACGCAGAGAGAGAGAGAGAGAGAGAGAGAGAGTGTGAGAGAGAGAGAGAGAGAGAGAGAGAGAGAGAGAGAGAGAGAGAGAGAGAGAGATGCGTAGTACAGCGCACTCCCTTCAGATCATCAACATGCACGATCGTGTTCATCAAATTTGCTTAAACTAAGCATTCTAAAGTACGGCTGTATTTCTCAAGCAAAGATTCTGACACAGCAACGTGAAGCAGATGTTTTACAACAGTTGCGTGTAGGGGAGAAACACGTCAAACTTAATAGAACATTTGAGGGCGCTTGGATTTAACTTAAAGGTGAGGAATAGGCTATATAGCTTGCGACATCATCTGCCACTTTCATTTACATGGACACTAATACTCCGCTTCGATTAAGATAATACTTTGATTAAGAGTCTACCATGTAAGCAGCGATTTTTGATTACCTTAAAGGACCACCCGAGTCCAGAAATGCAGAGTTTTTTTCTTTCCGTTCGCCATGCGGTATCAAATTCCATTGAATCAGCACTCTTCCAGCAGTCCTTCATATTTTCAGCAAATAATTGTCACGAGGCAGGAACAATATGTTGCTGAATGAACTGCAGTTAAAGTCTAATATTTAAAAATGAAACACCTGAAATTGCATGAAACTCTGGAGGAAATGCTGGATAACCTGGTGATGCGACCTTAATTTTTTTTATACTGAAACTTTCCTTCTAAAAGCGCTTCCTTGGTCTTCTCCATATTTCTTTGCATATTAAACACACTCAGGGCTGGAGCAAGCTAAATTGGCACTCTAGGTGAACGGCAATCCTGCAGCCCCCAACCCGAAAGTGAAATAAAAAGTGACCGGTTCGCGGATGAAAGTGAGGGAGGGAGGGGGTGGGTGTCACGAATGTAAGTGAGGACTGGGGGTTCGCTCACCATTCTGCCGCCCAAGGCGGCTGCCTAGGTTGCCTCTATGGACGCACCGGCCCTGAACACACGTCGGCCACAACAGGAAATAAAAAACTGCAACTGCGTACATTTTTTTTAACGCAATAAATATTTCAAATTAATCACGTGCGTTAACGTGCCCATATATATATATATAAAACAAATTTACATATTTCACGAACTGAATCATATTATTAAAATAGGAAATATTTTTAATACAAAACAACACATGATGTTTTTATCTCTTTCAGTTACAGTTAAAATGAGTACATTCTCTAAGTGGTTCTGTCACTGTGTTTAACCCTTTCTGTGCATAATAGATAATGCCACTGCACTGTAATGTGTTTTATAATGGTGGTTCATTTTAAAATAAAAATAGTAAAATCTTTATTAAGAGTTAAATTTTCGCTGGAGGCAACAGTCGTGATTATGAGGTGAGCACTAAGGAAACAGTAGATTGGAAACCCGATTGCTCCTATATGACATGAGGTACAAGTGATACAAGTGTCCATAGCAAACAACTGCAAATAAGCATATTTTATAACAATTTATCGGTTGTGGTTTGCTGATCATATGAAAAACGAAAGTCAGGGAGGAGCCAAATTCTGCTGCCGTCTTCATATCAAATTTATTAATTTATGAGCTAATCAGAAAAGTTTTAGGGGGGCTAAGTGGAAATATAGCTGGGCTACAGCCCCCCTAGGGCTAGTGATGCCCACATATACAGTACAGTCAAGCCTGACATTAATCAGACCCCTGGCAAATTCTGACTTGAAGTTTTTTGCTCAAATGTAAATAAAAGCTATGATTCTTTTTTCTAAAAAATACTTTTTGCAAGTTTCATTAAGTCAAATTTAAGACCTTTTTATGACCATTATTAAGGAACTTTTAGACTTATACGGGGCTAAACACTGTAAGGATTTTTTTCTAATGGAAAGTAAAAAAGTATATATATATATATATATATATATATATATATATATGCCGTTTATTTATAAGCTAATTTTGAGAGGATTGCGTGCTTCTGATTGAGCACGGCTGGTCCCGCATCAGCTCCACATATTGTGGCAATCAGATGAATACTGACACACTATAAATAACCAGAGTTTTCCACTTCAGCCATCTTCGTCTTGATGAGTCCCCCCTTCCACCCCTACTCCTCCCTTTCTCCTGATAGGGCAGCACAGCAGCCCAGTGTTTAGCTCTGTTGCCTCACAGCAAGAACGCCAGTTTGCATGTTCTCCCTGTGCTCGCGTGGGTTTTCCCCATATTTTCTTCCAACGTCCTAAGACATTATAAGTAAATTGACTAATCCAAAGTGGCATCATGGAAGTTTTTTCCTCGCCACTGTCGCCACTGGCTTGCATGGTTCGGGATCTGTAGAGCTGCGCATCGATGGAATTGCTCCTCAGTGTTTGGACTCTCAGTAGTGATTATTAACCCACACTGACCTGAGCTAAACTGAACTGAACTTAAACACTGAAAACTGAACTGACACTGTTTACATTCACTATAAACTTCCATGTGAAGCTGCTTTGACACAATCTGCATTGTATAAGCGCTATACAAATAAAGATGAATTGAATTTAATTGAATCATAAGACTAACTCTTAGCCAGCTATACCTTTCAGTTATTCCTAACACATTCACAAGAAGGGGAGTTCTCAAGATGAGCTCAGGGCTCTCTTGTGGGACAGCATGCCAAACATGCTTTATAATCAATCATATTGTTGGTGCCAATAGCCTTGTGGTACTGTGCGCTGACGTATAGCACAGATGTGCTCACAGTGACCCGAGTTCGATTCCCAGTTTGAGGTCTTTGCCGATCCTTCCCCTCTCTCTGCTCCTAATGCTTTTCTGTCTGAAATCTCTACTGTCTTATCATAATAAAGGTAAAAAAAAACAACTTAAAAATAATAATACAAAAAAAAATTATACAAATATTTATATTTTTATAGTCAATTATTATTACCTATCTGGTAAGATAAATTCATATGAAAGCAACACAATTACATTAAGCAATTTCAAGCTCTTTATCCAAAATCAAAGCACTTTCCAAATCTCCAAAACACTAGATAAAAAAGAAAGTATTTTCCAGGATTCAGCACCCGTATGAACCCTGACACTGCATGAAATATGAGCCATAAAGCCTGATGCGGAGAGAGAAAGGCAGAAAAGTTTTTTTTCTTACTGGTCTTGTCACTGAGATCCAGAATATCATTATTGGCACAGGCCAGTTCTCTCATGATCTGACCATCATCTTCATTTTTGGCCAGCCAGCGATCACACGGGAAGCGGAAAGTTTGATCCAGAAGTTCGTCTTTCACATCTACAGAGTCCAGATGCCATCCAGGAGCTGGACCTGATGAAAGAACCATTTTCAGACATTGCATTTAATAAATAAACTACATTTTGTAAGCTTGTTTGAAGTGAACTGTGTGTAGGTATAGCGTGTCCACCGTCTTAATGAAGTAATAAAACACAACTAATCTCTTTGTTTCAATTTCCTGACATTAAAATATTTGGGCTTCCAAAAGATGCGACACAAAGAGAGAAGTGCTTACAGTTTAATTTTAATGATGTTCCAAAGAATTATAAAAGAGATATAGCTCTAGCATTTGACAAAAGACAGCTTCAGAACCTCTCCCAGTTCAGTACTGGATTCGGCTAAATAATCCTCAAAGAAGGAGCAGCTCCAACCAGAATAGACGAAGCTGTGGATTGTGATCCACAACCTGTAAGTGTTTTTATTTGTTAAAATTGATCTATTACGTGCATAGTTTCTAGCTTTAACAGTATGTTGTATGTTGATTATAAACACAACCAAGCCTTAAAAATACACTCTACCAGACAACCCTTTTAAAAATTGAGTAAATCCAATGAACCATCTTTGAGTAATTTTCAGTGTAAGAGTGTGGTTTGACTGGGTGTCAAACTTACATACTGCACCTTGAACTGTATGTGATGAAGCTAAAGATAAACTTCCACTTATGAGCTGTAAAGATAGTCAGAATTGCTAGTGAGATTTCTTACCTTTGTTGTCGTGCCACACTCGAACCTTGGAGAGTTCGCCCAGACTGAGAACGTCATTGAACCGGAAAATATCCGTCTGTTTGCGCTCAAACTTGTTCCTGTTGCTGCACTCCCGCAGGGCCAGCGTTCCAGTGTCGCCGTTTTCTCCAAATACGATCAGAAACACATTGGCGTCTGTTCCGCCGCCTGCAAATCCACACATGAACACACCTGAGCAGCTGCCAGATCCACGAAAATGAAGATTTTGGTGTCAATCGTTTCCTTATCAATTTTGACTCATCGATTCTTTTGTGCTGATCAATTAAACTTTGACTTGGTGTTTCTATTGTGCCATTTCATTCACTGTCAGTTTTTTTACTCAATAATTTAATTTGGTTTCCTGTGAATTTTGATTCAGTGATTCTTTTCTGCAAATCGATTCTCTGTTCATTTTGACTCTGCGATTCTTTTTGGACCAATCGATTCTCTGACAATTTTGGCTCAGCGATTCTATTGTGTCGATAAATTTCATGTCAATTTTGACTAATTATTTTGTTCTAATCATATTTTGACTCTGTGATTCTTTTGTGTCAGTCATTTTTCTGTCCATTTTGACTGAGCGATTATTTTCTTCTGATCACATCTCTGTAATTTTTTACTCAGTGTTTCATTGTGCCATTTCATTCACTGTCTGTTTTCAAACAGTGATTCATTTGTGCCATTTGCTTCCTGACAATTTTGATTCAGTGATTCTTTTCTGCAAGTAACGTCCCTGTCAATTTTGACTTAGCGGCTCTTTTGTATTAATCGTTTCCCTGTCATTTTCAGCTCAGCCATTCTTTTGTGCCGACTGCTTCCTTCCTTGTCGTTTTTGACTCAGTGATTCTTTTGTGCTATTTATTTATGTCCATTTTTGATGATGTCCATCGCATTCCTGCAAATTTTGACTCCGCAATTCTTTTGTGCGAATCTCCTCCTTGTCAATTTTGATTCAATGATTCTTTTGTGCCAATCTCTTTCCTGTCAACTTAGTGATTCACTTGTGCTGTCAATTTTGACTCAGTTATTCTTTCCTGCCAATTAGTTCCCTGACAATCTTGACTAAGTGATTCATTTGTGCCAATCTCTTCCCTGTGAATTTTGATTCAATCATGTTTTTGGTGCCAATATCTTCTTTGTCCATTTTGACTCAGCGATTCTTTTGTGCTAATCCATTTTAAGTAAATTTTGACTCAGCGATTCTTTTGTGCTAATCCATTTTCAGTCAATTTTGACTCAGCGATTCTTTTGTGCCAATCCATTTTCTGTCAATTTTGACTCAGCGATTCTTTTGTGCCAATCCATTTTCTGTCAATTTTGACTCAGCGATTCTTTTGTGCCAATCCATTTTCTGTCAATTGTGACTCAGCGATTCTTTTGTGCCAATCCAATTTCAGTCAATTTTGACTCAGCGATTCTTTTGTGCCAATCCATTTTCTGTCAATTTTGACTCAGCGATTCTTTTGTGCCAATCTATTTTCTGTCAATTGTGACTCAGCGATTCTTTTGTGCCAATCCATTTTCAGTCAATTGTGACTCAGCGATTCTTTTGTGCCATTCCAATTTGGTCAATTTTGACTCAGCAATTCTTTTCTTCTGATCATATTTTTACTCAGTGATTCTTTAGCTCCAATAATTTTTCTGTCAATTTTGACTCCGTGATTCTTTTCTTCTGATCATATTTTTGACTCAGCAATTCTTTTGTGTGAATTGCTTCCCGGCCAAGTTTGACAAGTGATTGTTTTGTGCCAATAATTTCTCTGTCAATTTTGACTCAGTGACTCTTTTGTGCCAGTCGTTTCCTTGTCAATTATGACTCAGCAATGCTTTTGTGTCAATCGTTTCCTAGTCAATTTTGACTCAGCAATTCTTTTGTGCCAATCCATTTTCTGTCAATTTTGACTCAGCGAATCTTTTGTGCCAATTGCTTCAATAATAGCATATAATCGGTAATGAAGCCCGTTTTAAAGATAACCTGCACAGCTGTGTGTAAAGATGACCCACCGGTGACGTCACTGGTTTTGACCTGGATGATGTATGTGGTTTTCTCCACCATCTCCTCATCGTCCACCACCGCTGGAAGCTCACACACCTTCGTCCTCTTGGGTCCTTTAGTTTTGGAGAGCCACTGCTCGTATGTGAAGACGTACAGCTCGTCCGTGCTCAGATTTCTCAGGATCATCTGGGTCATGTGACAGAACACAGTGTTTACAGTGTGGTAAAGAGCTACATGCAAAAACATATTGTGACAGGTTGATAGACTATTTTTAATTTCTCAAGGTTCCTTTTACAGCATCAGTAATGTCATTTAATCAAAATACAGTCAGTTTAACAGACTGAAAGGGCCTGTAAATTAAAATCAGCATTTTTTTGTGCTTCCATGTCAATTTTGATTCAGCGATTCTTTTGTGATGTTTGCTTCCCTGTTCATTTTGACTTTAGTGATTCTTCCCTGTCAGATTTGAAAAGATGTTATAAAAGATGGAGGAGCTAATATATGCACCACCCTCTCTTCACATTTCAGTTTACATTAAATATTGAATTATAATAGCATGCCTTATTCCAAATTAAAAGTCCTCATGGATACAGCCCATTGCATTTCATCTGATGATCTGGTTAAAAAGACTCACAGATGTAACAGACTGACCTTGTCAAGGAACCAATCAGGACGACTTCCGGTTCCATCGATGCGAACGCGGAGCTTTTTCAGGGGTGCGATGTCGTCCACTTCCAGACTAAAGGTGTCTTCTTGACCTCTTTCAAACCTGCAGGACAATTTTTCCAATATATATGATGTTTTATCAATTTAATGCACTGATGCTATCAAAACTAGATTCATCTGAATGACTTTTTATACTTTTATGAGCTTTTTAATCAGTAAACCATGTTAAACTAAATTGTATTATTAGTATTATTATTATACATTTTGTTCCAGCTCACCATTATTTACACTGACACTATCGAAATCCAGACCAAACTTATCTGAATATATGTAAGTACATCATGTAAAACTTTATTTTATTTTTATAATTGTATTATTATTGGGCAACACGGTGGCTCAGGGGTTATCACTGTGGCCTCATGCCAAGAAGGTCGCTGGTTCGAGTCCCAGCTGGGTCAGTTGGCATTTCTGTGTGGAGTTTGCATGTTCTCCCTGTGTTGGCGTGGGTTTTCTCCAGGCCAGGGGCGCACTGGGAAAGCATTTTCAACCGGGCAAAAGTAACTGTCAGTCAGGCCACATCTGATGCGATCTAGAAAGTAAAGAGCAGGGAGGGTGCGCAGAGGGGTGTGCTGGGATGCACGGTAGGCCAGAGTCCCGGTGGCAGGCCACTTCCGATGCGATATAGAAAGTGAAGACCGGGGTGGGGGGAAATGCATGGCAGGCCAGAATCATAGTGGCAGGCCAGATTGACCATCAGGCCACCGGGAAACCCCGGTGCTCCCTATGGCTAGTCCGCCCCTGCTCCAGGTGCTCCAGTTTCCCCCACAGTCAAAAGACATGTGCTATAGTGGAATTGATGAACTAAATTGGCTGTAGTGTATGCATGTGTATGGGTGTTTCCCAGTACTGGGTTGCAGCTGGAAGGGCTTCTGCTACATAAAACATATGCTGGAATAGTTGGCGGTTCATTCCACTGTGGCCACCCCTGATGAATAAGGAACTAAACTTAAGGAAAATGAATGAAAACTGTATATGTATTAACATTTATTCATACTAATATTATTTTATTCCAATTAATGTTGTTGACAATCGTGTTTATACTAAATTATAATATTTATTTAATGCACTATTAAAATCTGAACTAAATATGTCTATAGTGTATATAGAAATATATATTTATTTATCTCTCTCTCTAAGCTCGACAATATTCATACCATTGGGGCAGGGACGTGCGGTCAGGGGCGGCAGGGCCTCACCTCTCATCATCCTCACCTGCCATCATGAGATGTATACTAATGATAAAATCTATATTTTTCCACTGATCTGGGCTATAGATTTTATTTAAATTATTTTTATGATCAAAATCGCTGTGTTTTGTGTATTTCCTGTTCAATTACAGCATAGGAAGTGAGGTGAGGCAGCCCGAGCTGAGCCTCTCGTCAGATTGCGCAATCTCTTGCACACTGGGTTGAGCCCGCCCCTTTTGCTCACTCAGTGTATGCTACCAATGTAATGCTTTATTAAAATATTATTAAACATTCTAGACATTTTTATTATATGTCCTCGCTTTCCAAATACTATGTAATATATTCCACGCATGTCTATCACTGATTTAGTGTTAAAATCGGACATAAAGCTGCAGTGAAAAGACATGAGGTGAGACAGGCAGTAGCTCTGCCACACTGAAGAGGGCGCACCTGAGCTCACGGTTATTCTTAGTGGTTGCTCTTCTGCTATGCAGTAAATTCAATAGGAGTCTGTTTTGCTCTGACTGACTGCAGAAATAGATCATATCAGCTCAAACACTTCTCAAAAATGGACTTTCAATCAAAACGTGAATAAATAATGCACGACCAATGCCGGAGCTAAAGAACTCGCTTCAGAGGACGGGACAGAAGATAACGCCACCATTTAAGTCATTTAAGTCATGTCAAGACTTCATTTAATGTTACTGTAAAGGTTAGATCAGTGTGTGAATCCTGTGTGTGTATGTTAGAGAGAGAGAGAGAATGCAGATCTGCCTTGGTGCTGTTTGTGTGTGTGTGTGTGTGTGTGTGTGTGTGTGTGTGTGTGTGTGTGTGTGTGTGACATGAGATTGGGTTCACGAGAAGGTGACGAGATTTTTACACTATTTTAAGGAAATTCTTAATAATGAATATCAATGGAATAATCTTAGGATTCAAATATTTTGCTAATATATGAATGGAAAATAGATTTTTATAAAAAAAAACTCATACAATGCAAAACAATTAGTTTTTTTTTTAATTAACTTGTAATGATTTTACTTCCATTTTTATGTATACAATTTCCATAATTACTCTTATAATTGTATGTATGCAATAGTTTTATATTAGTTTAAGTTGAATTCTATGCAATGAACATGCAAACACTGCAAAATATTAGTTATTATTTAAATAGAAAACAGCAAACTCTACTGACAGGTTTCTTTCCTATAGCAGCATTTCAGAGTATTTACATTGCAGATCTTGATGGTCAATTGGGATTTTCTGACAGTGTCTGATTTTTTTGATGACCTGCTTACGTTTATCATCTTTTAAATGTGACTCGTACATGACCGACTGCAATTACACAGCACACGACAAAAGGCGCAATGACCAGAAAAAAAAAAGAGCGGGCGCTGACTAACAGCTGATAATAAAGCGCTCTTTTTTTCTCCATTCCTGTATTTATTCAGTTCACATGGTTCCCTTTTTTTATTTTCTTCTTGACAAGTTGTTTTGCTGTGGTTTATGACAAAAAAACCTTCTCATTTGGCCATTTTCTTTTAATTGAGGCCTTTTTAAACCAGTAGGCATCTTGATGTAATGTCCATGGTGTGATTTCTACACGTGATGTATGCAGCAGTATTATTTAATGTTGGTTATGTGGCGGATGGTGCGCTCTCTTTCTCTCTCGTGATCATGCTTAAATACTTGTGCTACATCACACATATAAAAGCTTTTTTAGTCTCTGTATGGAGTTTGGTCACTTGAACCAGCAAAAGAAAACGTCCGCTTTTCACGTACAGCATAAACGTGTTTGGTAATGATGAAGGCGGGGGTGTTGAGTCTCCAGCAGTTCAGTATGTGTGTGCGCGCTTAGAGATGTGTGTAGGTGCAGAGAATATTGTGTCAAACAGCTGTGTGGACTGTCCTATCGCAAAATGCACACGATGGTAGTCTAATAGTTTGATTTCAGTGTTTACATACATGTACTGCACTTTAATAATGCGACTTTCAGCACATCTAAAGTGACTTTCCATCGCGTGGTAATGATGTTCATGGTTAATTTGAGTGGCTATAGTTGCAGCCTCTGCTTGGACATGAATAACTTAGCAGCCTGTGATCGGTGAGAAAAAAAACGGTTACGTCACACCCGCCCGCCCAACCGATCTTCAATGCTAATTTGACCCTCACACTCCATCATGATGCAAACACTGAGAAAGTCAGCTGAGGAAGTTCAACCTGCCACAGGAGCTGCTCGTACAGTT
>CAIGQZ010032336.1:828069-843814 GCA_903798205.1 Danio tinwini
ATTTATTTATTTATTTATTTATTTATTTATTTATTTATTTATTTATTCATTCATTTATTTAAAGCTACTGTATAAAGCTCCTGTTTATTTAACCAACCTCCTGTCTTGCTACAATGCAACCCGTTCTTTAAGATCTCAAAACTCAGGGCTTCTGGTAGTATCTAGAATAGCAAAGTCGAGTAAAGGAGGACGAGCCTTCTCATTTATGGCCCCTAAACTCTGGAATAGCTTTCCTGATAATGTCAATTATGCCAATTGACATTATGACAAGACGATCCCAAGGTTCCACATTCCACATGGAGGAGTGGAGAGCATGAGATTCCTGTGACCTCCAGGGACAGACGAGTCTTCGCTGAGGTCCAGCATTCTCCAGCCTCCGGCGCCTAGACTGCAGCTCTGCACAAGACCATAGGAGAAATGGTCGTGCCCAACTGAGCTTGGTTTCTCCTCAGGTTTTTATCCTTCATGTACGGCAATTGGTGAAGTTTGTTCCTCCACTATCGCCACTGGCTTGCATGGTTCAGGATCTGTAGAGCTGCGCATCGATGGATTTGCTCTTCAGTGTTTGGACTCTCAGTAGTGATTATTAACCCACACTGACCTGAGCTAAACTGAACTGAACTTAAACACTGAAAACTGAACTGACACTGTTTACATTCACTATAAACTTCTATGTTAAGCTGTTTTGACACAATCTACATTGTAAAAGTGCTATAGAAATAAAGATGAATTTAATTGATTTATTTATGTGTTTTTGTTCTTAATCTTTTGTGTTTTTAACACTGCATTTATTTATTTATTTTTTCATATTCATTATTTTCCATATTTCTTTTTTACTTTCAGTCTTTAACATGGAAAAGAGGGAGTAAAACTAGTCAAACATTATGTACGGTCATCATGAAAAACACAAAAGAAATTAGTTAATAAAACTTTTATGTTTATATATATATATATATGAATTTATTGTTCTGTTTTTGCAGGTTCAATCCTCAATAGATAAAGAGGAACATTGGAGTCAAACTGATTTTTAGCAGATGTTTATATGTGGCTGAGATATTAATAAAAGAATGCACTGCAAAAATGAGAGCTTTTTGTCTTGTTTCTATTCCAAATATCTAACATATATTAAATCAAAAAGCATTTTTTAGACATGCAAAACAATATTGTATTATTTCAGAAATAATGAGTCAAAATGAATTGAGTTTTTCCTTAAAACCAGCAAAATAATCTGACAACGGGGAAGTAAAATGATCCATAATTTGTTTGCTTGTTTTAATGAAAAACACTTCATTTTGACACATTATTTCTTAATACGAGATATGTTTTGCTTATCTAGAAAATGCTTTTTGATTTAATAAATCTTAGATATTTGGACTAGAAACAAGACCAAAACTCTAAATAAGAAAAGCACGTTTTACAGAGTGTGGTGTGGGGACTCACTGCTCCTTTCTCAAACTTGTTCTTGCTGCTCTCGGATTTGCTGAGCTTTCGTTCCCCGGTGTCTCCCAGTTCCCCGTAAATAGTTAGAAATACGTTGGCATCGGTTCCAGCTCCATGCATGTCTCCCGTCCGCACAGACACCTTATATGTGTGTGCTGAAGAGTCAATGAACACACATACACACGCATACACACACACACATGTACACGCACACATAAGATGAACAGCAGAGATCAACAAAGTGTGATAAAAAGAAAAGTCTTTGAGCTAATGCTGATGTTGTTAACTAAATTGGACACACTTTACAAATGAGTTTCATTGGTTAATGTTAGTTCACGCCATTATGGTTTGGACTCAATATCAAGGCATTCCCTAGGCCCAATACTTGTGCTAGACGAGCGCTGGCTCACTGCCAAGGACTACCGACGCATTCTGGAGGACCATGTGACACAAAGGGTCAAACATTGCATCCTAAAGGCAGTGGTGTGTATGAAGATGTTAATGCACCAATACACACAGCAGGACTAGAGACCGAGTTGTTTGATGAACATGACAGTGAAGTTGAGCGTCTCCCATGGTCTGCACAGTACCCAGAACTAAATATTATTGAGCACTTTGGTGTGTTTTAGAGAAGTGAGTCAGGAAAGATTTTCCTCCAGCAGCATCATGTAGTAATAATAATAATAATTCCTTACATTTATAGAGCACTTTTCTGGACACTCAAAGCGCTTTACACATTGGGGGGTATCTTCTCATTCAGCACCAGTGTGCAGCATTCACCTGGATGAGGCGACATCAACCATGATGCACCAGACCGCACACCACACACAAACTGATTGGTGGAGAGGAGACAGAGTGATGAAGCCAATTATGATACAGGGATGGTTAGGAGGCCATGATGGACAGAGGCCAGTGGGCAGATTTGGCCAGGGTGCCGGGGTTATACCCCTGCTCTTTTTCTAAGGACATGCTGGGATTTATAACATCCACAGAGAGTCAGGACCTCAGTTTAACGTCTCATCTGAAAGACGGCGCTCACTGAGCAGTATAGAGTCCCCATCACTTTACTGGAGCATTAGGACCCACTCAGACCGCAGGTTGAGCGCCCCCTGTTGGCCTCATTAACACCACTTCCGGCAGCAACCTAGCTTTCTCACATAGTGACCAGAACACTATTCTGAAGAAGAACGGCTCAGAATCCCTCTGGCTGCTGTGCAGGACTTGCCTGTCATTCCCAAAACCAATAGTCTATAACCACAGCTAGTGTTTTTTAGCCATCAAACTTGCGGTGAAAGCTATATGACTATTTTCAGGTTCATATGGTAAGCTGTTCAAGCTAAAAACGAGATGAAAGACTGTGTAAATGCAAGCACCATCAGGAGCTGCAGGCTAGCGCAGAAACCCCATTGAAAATACTGAGGTAAAATACATTTCCATATTTTAAAGACATGACATGTAATGTATTTTAAAGCAGTGCTTCTTATTGGGTCTGAGACCCGCTGTATATTGTATATTAATCACAGGGGTTCCCAAACATTTCAGCCCGTGACCCCTAAAATAACAATGCCAGTGACTCGCGACCCCCAAATTCCTCAGAGGTGGTCATAAATATACAAACGTTGTGCACACAACAATAGGCCTAAGTTATATAAACACAAGCATCCTTGACAACACAGAAAAGTGCAACAGTCTAACAATCATATCGTTTTTACAGTTCTAATTACCATAGAATTATAATAGTTTAATAAAATTTATTTGATTTTGGAAATCACCAAGCGACTCCCCTGGAATTGTCCTGCGACCCCCACTTTGGGAACCGCTGACCTATCAGGAAGTGAAGATTACTGATTTTTAAAGAAATAAGATGTTAAAAATGGCAATTTAGTTATGGCACGCGCTTGTGTTGGCTGACTAAAACTTAAAAGTCTGTTTGAATATACAGCTGAAGTCAGAATTATTAGCCCCCTTTGAATTTGTTTCTCTTTTTTCAATATTTCCCAAATGATGTTGAACAGATTCAGGAAATGTTCACAGTATGTCTGATAATATTTGTTCTTTTGGAGAAAGTCTTATTTGTTTTATTTCAGCTAGAATTAAAGCAGTTTTTAATTTTTTAAGAACCATTTTAAGGTCAATATTATTAGCCCCTTTAAGCAATATTTTTTGATAGTCTAAAAACAAACCATCATTATACAATAACTTGCCTAATTACCCTAACCTGCCTAGTTACCCTAATGAACCTAGTTAAGCCTTTAAATGTCACTTTAACTGTATAGAAGTGTCTTAAAGAATATCATCATGGCAAAGATAAAATAAATCAGTTATTAGAGAGGAGTTAATAAAACTATTATGATTAGAAATATGTTGAAGAAATCTGCTCTCCGTTAAACAGAAATTGGGAAAAAAATAAACAGGGGGGCTAATAATTCAGGGAGGCTAATAATTCTGACTTTAGCTGTACACCATTGATGCTGTATTGGCCACAAAAGGAGGCCCTGCACCACTAATGCATTATTGTTTGTCTGAAAACAGGCATTTGAGTTGAATTCTCCAACCGCTGTGTGTTGAGTGTCACACATACTCTCCAGAGCGTCCTCCACCTCGATCTCGTTGTGTTTGAGTGTCCCGTCTCTCAGCAGTTTCTCTGTAATGATGTCTGACGGCACCAGCTCTCGCACAGTCTCTCCGTCGTCCTCAGATTTAGCCAGCCAGCGCTCACAGGGGAAAATGGTCGTCTCTGAACCCTTCACAACAATCAACAGCATTAGGGTTGCAAAATACATCATTTCAACATCGATATAGCAATGTGAACAGG
This sequence comes from Danio tinwini, assembly GCA_903798205.1. NCBI lineage: Eukaryota > Metazoa > Chordata > Actinopteri > Cypriniformes > Danionidae > Danio > Danio tinwini. The sequence continues at coordinate 832,325 of CAIGQZ010032336.1, forward strand.
CTTGACAAACCACCTGTAGGAACACACATTCTCTCTCTCTCTCTCTCTCTCTCTAAAAAAAACCACCTCTTGTTTATCACTAAATTCTCTGAGCACTAACAGTTCCTTTGTATATTGCACAGTTTGATTACCTTTCCTTTTCTCAGCAGCCTCCTGATCTCCACACGGTCCAGATGCCAGCCGGGGTTCGTGCCCTGGTTTTCGTGCCCGATGCGGATCTTCTCCATGATGTCTCCGACATCCTCCAGCTGCACAGAAAGAGAAAAACAACTACATTTAAGCGACTGTGTGTTTATAAAGCTGAAATAACTGCTCACTGAAAAAAACCTGATTCTGATTTTTTTACCAGTAAATTGGAGCTGCTGTCGGATATTCACATTGAACTGAAATATTTAGTGATGCACTGAACATGACTTTCCAAGGCAAAATGGCAGATTCAGATTTATTTTTTTTTGATAATGATTTTTTTTATTAGAAAAATGCCTAATTCAGATGTTTTTCATATATCCCATGTCAGAAAAACTTCCTTCTTTCATCTGAGAAATATCGCTAAATTACAAAGTATGTTGTCCATATCAGATGCAGAAAAGATAGTTCATGCTTTTATGACTTCTAGGCTGTAATGCTCTGTTTGCCGGCTGCCCAGCATCCTCTATTAACAAACTTACAAAATGCAGCTGCCAGAGTTCTTACCAGGTCTAGAAAATATGATCATATCCCCCCAATTTTATCCTCCTTACACTGGCTGCCTGTTAAGTTTCGTATTGAATATAAAATATTGCTTCTTACCTATAAAGCCTTAAATAACCTAGCTCCTGTTTATCTAACCAACCTCTTGTCTCGCTACAACCCAACCCGCTCTTTAAGATCTCAAAACTCAGGGCTTCTGGTAGTACTTAGAATGGCAAAGTCCAGTAAAGGAGGTCGAGACTTCTCATTTATGGCCCCTAAACTCTAGAATAGCCTTCCTGACAATATCCGAGGCTCAGACACACTCTCACTCTTCAAAACTTTAGAAAACCTTTTTATAGTAAATTAAATTATAAATTATAGTAAATTTGATCTTTTTAGCAAAGCATACACTCAGTGCATGACTTAGCGGTATGACGCATGATGTGCCCCACACAGGTTTTCTTGCTTCTTGTTTATATACACTATGAACAGCAGCTACGCTAATTATTCTCCTTATTCTGTATTTCCACCTGGGGATACTCATCCTGAGGCTCTCAGACTATGCAGCTCCACTGATTTGATCCAAGACCAGCAACAAGATGATCCCAAGGTTCTCATAATACTGGACCAGGCCATATCCTGAGCAGCTGCTGAGGTGGTCATGGAAGAGTGGAGAGCATGAGACTGATTCCTGTGACGCTCCAAGGACAGACGAGTCTTCACTGAGGTCCAGCTTCCGGCGCCTAGACTGCAGCTCTGCACAAGATGTTGGCCATAGGAGAAATGGTCATGCCCAACTGAGCCTGGTTTTTCTAGAGTTTTTTTTTTAATTCTTCACTTACACCATCTGGTGATGTTTTTTCCTCACCGCTGTCCACACTGGCTTGCATGGTTCGGGATCTGTAGAGCTGCGCATCGATGGATTTGCTCTTCAGTGACTCTCAGTAGTGATTATTAACCCACACTGAACTGAGCTAAACTGAACTGACTTTAAACTCTGAAAACTGAACTGACAGTATTTCAGTTCACTATAATCTTCTATGTGAAGCTGCTTTGACACAATCTACATTGTATAAGCGCTATACAAATAAAGATGAATTTAATTTTTTTACTAGCAATCTATACATTCATTAGCAAGTTGGACATTCATATTAAAGTGAAAGTGATGCACCAAACATGATTTTCCATGGCCCATTCAGATTCAGGATTTTTTACTATTAGGCAATTGATCAATTCTGATACCTTTTTTTAACAAAGAAATTGGCAGATTCCAGTTTTTTTATTAGCAAATTTACCAATTCCGATTACAATTTTTGCTAGCAAATTAGCCAGTTTCTATAATGTTTTTTTATAGCAAATTGGCCCATTTCTAATTCTTACCGTATACTATGACACTGGCCAATTCCATGACTGGGAAACATCCACACACACACTCATTCACACACACACTCATACACTACGGTCAATTTTAGCATACCCAATTCACCTGTACCACATGTGTTTGGACTGTGGAGGAAACCGCAGCACCCTGAGGAAACCCACGCCAACACGGGGAGAACTGGCCAATTCCATTTTTTTATTTGTTTTTTTAACAAATTGGCCGATTCTGATTCTCATTTTTTAACTAGCAAATTGCCAATTCAGATTTTTTTACTACCCAGAAGGCACAGGACATGATGTCAGACTGACGTTGTACCCCATTGTTGTTGTTGCACAGCAAGAAGGTCGCTGGTTCGAGCCTCGGCTGGGTCAGTTGGCGTTTCTGTGTGGAGTTTGCATGTTCTCCCCGCGTTTCCCCCACAAGTCCAATGGCATGCAGTACATGTGAATTGGGTAAGCTAAATTGTCCGTAGTGTATGAGTGTGAATGAAAGTGTATGGATGTTTCTCAGTGATGGGTTGTGGCTGGAAGGGCATTCGCTGTATAAAACATGTGCTGAATAAGTTGGCGGTTCATTCCGCTGTGGTGACCCCAGATTAATAAAGAGACTAAGCCAAAAATAAAATGAATGAATGAAATTGTCAAATTTCGATTTATTTTATTAGTAAATTGTGTGATACAGATTTTTTTTTAGCAAATTACAGAATGCAATTTTTTTTATTAGCAAATCGTCCGATTACAATATTTTTTTATTCACTAGCATATTGGTCTCGATTCTGATTTAAAAAACTACTAGCAAATTGTCCAATTACAATATTTTGGCAAATTTGCCAGTTTCGATAAAGTTTTTATTAGCAAATTGGCCAATTCTGATTCCAATTTTATAACTAGCAAATTGGCTGATTCTGATTTCTTTTACTAGAAAATTTATTTTTTCCTATTTCCATTGTTTAATGTTCTATTTTGTATAAAGCGCTACAGAAATGAAGGTGATGTGTGGATGCTGACCTCCACGATGAACATGTCGTCTGCTGCTCTCTCGAAGTACAGCCGCCGCTCTCGCTTGTTCACACACAGGTATTTCTGCTGCGTACACACACCGTTCTGACCGTACAGAGCGATAAACACGTTAGCATCCGTCCCCGCCGCAAACACATCACTAGTGAAGGTGCTGATCTCATAGGGGACGACTGCAGGACAAACACAGACACATTCATTCAGCTAAATCATCCACAGTTGAAGTCACAGTTGAAGTCACAGTTGGTCCTTCACTGACAAAGGTCCAGAATTTGTCTCATACATGAGCTCATTTGTCCTATTTTGACTGCTATGCCATCATAAATAATGAAAATAATCCATCAAAAAGGCTTTAAGACCAAGCGGAATCCTCTGTCGGCTGTTGCTTCACATGGACTATAATCTGATTTAAGAGAAGTCTTCTTTCACTACTGTATTGCTTTTAAACAGAGAAAACATTGCAGGTAACTTTTATTCTAAATCTTGGACCTTATTCCTGAAATAAAAATGAGCAATAAAAAGGTGTGAAGCACCAGAAGCGGAGCATATTAAATTAATTTTGAATATATTTTGGCTATTGTTGATTTCCAGTCATTTTTTAAATGTTTTTTTTTTTTTACTAAAGAGGCTAGAAAAAATTAGGAATAATTAATTAATTATTATTGTTTTATTATTATTACTATTATTATTATTATTATTATTATTATTATTATTATTATTATTATTATTATTATTATGCTTTAATTATTATTATGTTGAATGTGCTGGCCAGTTTTTTTTTTTCAAATGACAGTAGGCTACATTTTTTTACTTTAAAACTTTAACAGATTCCTATTTTTCCTAATGATATATGATGTAGTAAATTTGTATTTTAAGACTTAGCTTTGTTTAAATTTTTCTTTATTGCAAAGTTTTAGGAAATATTTTAATACATCTAAAAGTGTGATTATGATGACATCTGAGTAGCTAATCCAGCTTAAAAAAAGTACTGCTTAAAATGTCACTAAATGCAGTATTTAAATCTCATAGTTCAATAGAAACTGAGGCGTATAACTGCAAAAAGGTCCACTTTTGAGAAAAAGAACCACCCCTTTCACCAGGCTGGCTATGGGCCTGTGCAGGGACACAGTTTCAGCTTCTCGAGATCTCGTTTGATCAGCCTCATTATCAGATTTACTCATGGTTTTAAGGAAATGAAAATAAGCTTGACTGCCTCTTTGCAATTTTGAAAATACAGATATTATTTAGGCAGGCCACTATGCCATTATTTATTTTCACTGCTCATTGCGCGCGAAACAATAACCACCAACCAATGAGAGTGATTGTAAGAATAAGAAAGATGATTGGCTGAAAATATTGTTAACTTGTGCATGGTGACTACCAGTCCAGGCAACCTTCGCATGCACTCTCTCTCTCTCTCTAACTCACACACACAAGCTTCACCGCACACGTTAATTTTGAATCAATTAAAATAAATACTGGAAAGCAAAACATGAATATCTGACATTTTCCGAAACAGGATCTGGCAAGATCCGGCTCAAATTAAGCACTGATTTATATACATTTATCTACGTATAATGTCCCGGTGGGCAGCAAATAAAAAAACTTGTTTTAAAGTGTTGTGAATGAAGGACGCTGTGACGCTGGGCTGTCTGCGTGTGCCCAATAGAAACGGGGCAGCCAGCAAGCGTCAAGCCCAGCTGATGTCCCGCCCCCGAGAGCCATATACCTCACCGTGATTGGTAGGTTCGTTCAGCTCCGCACTCAACAGGCAGTTGACATTAAACTTTCAAATTAGGGCAGGGGCCACAAACTATCGTCCTGCGGGCTGCATTTGGCCCGCGAGTTTGAGACTCCTTATAACTCCTTATAAGTCATATATATAGGTGCCACGGTGGCGCAGTGGATATATACATGGTGTTATATATATTAATACAACTTCACCATATGGGTTAAATAAATCTTTTTGGGGGATAAAAACATAAATTTTTCCTTAATTATGCTGGATTGTGGTGATTTTTGCAAGGGTGTGAATCATTTATAAAAAATAAACAAATTGAAAACAAGAATAACTACAATAGAGCAAAGTCAAATAAACAATGCTTTATGATTTCCAAAAGGCTAACAGTATTCAGGTACAGAAATTGAATAATAAAAGTAAATTAAAACTGTATAGACTTCATTGTATTAATAATTCAGTAAAATTATTCTTCATTAAAGCTACAAATGCTGTGCATTATAATGCTTTACACTCTCTAGAAATGTCTTTAAAACACATGCAAACGATAAAGCTTCACTGGTTATGTTGTTATGGATATATTTTGCAATGACTCCACAAAGCTGTGTGTTCTCAATTGTTCATCAACTACAATCCCGACTAAACACTGCATATCTTACGATGTGACCATTGCAGACACACACATTGCAATATCAATGCTGAACCCAAATTGTGCAGCCCTAAATGCCATCATATCTTTATTATTTAGTAAATAATGTTTTTTTTTATTCTATTTATATTAAATTTAATTTGAGCTACCAAAAACTCAAAATCTCTGCCCAAATGACTACCAGCGACTTTGGAATTTTGTGAGCCCTGTTAAGGGTTAATGGTGTTTAATGGAGATAAGCAATGGATGAATGCATTGTTCCTCATCTTACATGGTGTGTATAGTTCAGTCTGTAGCTCTGCGGGATACAGATCTCTGATAATCGCTCCATCATCCTCTCCCGTGTCCAGCCAGCGTCCGCAGGGGAAACGAAGCCTCTGTCCTTGAGAAGGAGCGTCGATCTCCACCCAGTCCAGGAACCAGCCGGACGAGCCTCCTGCAAAAAACGCACACAGAACACTGATCATTTAACCCTCCTGTTGACTTACAGGTCCAATTTTTCACAGTTTTTCCTCTTTTTTTCGGGTAGAATAAAAGCAGTTCTTAATTGTTTTAAACTTATTTTATGTCAATATTATTAGCCCCCTTCAGCAATATTAGTTTTGGATTAACAAACCACTGTTATACAATGACTTGCCTAATTACCCTAACTTTACCCTAATTACCCTAGTTAAGCCTTTAAATGTCACTTTAAGATGAATACTAGTGTCTTGAAGAATATCTAGTCTAATATTATGTGCTGTCATCATGACAAAGAGAAAAGACATCAGTTATTAGAGATGAGTTATTAACACTATTATGAGTAGAAATGTGTTGAAAAAATCTCTCCGTTAAACAGAAATTGGGGAAAAATTATACAGAGGGACAAATAACTTTGACTTTAACTGTATGTACAGAGTAGGGCTCTACAATATTGGAACAATCTGACATAATTAGTATTTCTGCGATATAAATTGCATTATATATTTAATTATATATACAGACTTGAATAGATCAACACATTTCAACACATTTCTAATCATAATAGTTTTAATAACTCATCTCTAATAATTGATTTATTTTATCTTTGTCATGATGACAGTAAATAATATTAGACTAGATATTCTTCAAGACACTTCTATACAGCTTAAAGTGACATTAAAAGGCTTAACTAGGGTAATTAGGATAACTAGGCAGGTTAGGGTAATTAGGCAAGTCATTGTAAGAATGGTTTGTTCTGTAGACTGTCAAAAAATAGCTTAAAGGGGCTAATAATATTGACCTTAAAATGGTGTTTAAAAAATTAAAAACTGCTTTTATTCTAGCTGCTTTTATTATTATTATAAAACAAATAAGCCTTTCTCCAAAAGAAAAAAATATTTTCAGACATACTGTGAACATTTCCTTGCTCTGTTAAACATCATTTGGGAAATATTTAAAAAAGAGAAAAAAAATTCAAAGGGGGGCGAATAATTCTGACTTCAGCTGTAATACATTAAATGCATCAAAATATGTTTTGTCTCTTGTTTTGTCGTGATCATGACTTAATTATCTTGTGATCTTGACATAACTCATTTTCTCGTGATCTCGACATAACAAAAAGTTGTTTTCTCGTGATCACAACTTTTTTTTTTGCTTTCATTTATTTATGTATTATTATTATTATTATTATTATTGTTGTTGTTGTTGTTGTTGTTGTTGTTGTTACTATTATTATTATTATTGTTGTTGTTGTTGTTATTATTTATTATTATTATTATTATTATTATTATTATTATTATTATTATTATTATTATTATTATTATTATTATTATTATTATTAGGGGCCAAGCACCGAAGGTGCGAAGGCACCTATTGTTTTTGTTCCGGTTATTATTATTATTATTATTATTATTATTATTATTATTATTATTATTATTATTATTATTATTATTCCGCCGAAATTTGAATGGCAGCCCATATAACCGTTGGTAGGAAAGTTATGAAATTTTGCACATGGGTAGAGGACATTGGATTTATCAAATGGACCAAATTTGGACCCTGTAAGCCATACTCTCTAGCGCCACCACTGGTCCAAAGTTGCAATTTTAAAATGCTTATAACTTTTGAACCGTAGGTGGCAAATTCAAAATTCTTTTTTTCCTTGATTTATTGGCTTATGCCAATGCAAATTGACACAAAATTTCAATAATCGTAAGGTGTAGTTTTTTTTCTAAAATTATGAGTTTGTAAAACCTACTTTTTCGAACTCGTCCTAGACGATTTGGTCAAGTGTCACCAAAATTGAACCAGATCATCTTCAGACGATGCTGACAAAAAGTTATCGAAAGAAAGTTGATTAGTGAAATGGTTTTGAAATTATACGCGAACGAATTGTTCGAAGTCGTCGTAAAACTGATCATTAGGCCATATCTCCCCAACGCTTTGGGTTATTCTCACCAAACTTGCTGTGTGTTATGACAACTATGGTCTGAGGTGGCCTGCACAGTTTTGGCGCAGCGCCATCTAGTGGTCAAGAGATACGAAAAATGGCTATTTTTGCAAATATCTCATGAGCCCTTGGGCCAAAATTCACAACATTGGTCTCATTGCATTCAGAGGGACATTCTGAGTCGATTGATATCCAATTTTCCCATATTCGCCATTTTGGGTGTCGGCCATTTTGAATTTTGTCCAAAAACGCCATATTTTATCAACGCAATGAGGTATTGCCACCAAAATTGGTACACATGTTCAACTTCAGGCCCTGAAAGTGCTCACAAAATTTATCAAATTCGTGTCGATATGTTTAACGGTTTTTGTGTATTACACCGACAAATGTGCAGACACGATGCCAAACAACATGTGAGGCTGTATCTCTGCGATGCTTAAAGATATTGACACCAAATTTTAGGTGTCTTATTGTCATATCACAATAAAGAAACGATACAAATTTGATGACAGCGCCACCTATGGTTCAAGAGTTATAAACCATTTATTAATCATTAATAATGACACTTACAAACTTACAAAAAGTAATAACTTTTGACTGCATATTCTGATTTTGACTAGATTGAGCTCATATTGTTCCTTAGGTGATGCTGAAAACATAGATACCTCATATGCCATAATTGCCAAAACTTTCTGTCCGCCATTTTGAATTGGTTCAAAAACGTACTTTTTCGAACTCCTCCTAGGCCATTGGTCCAATTTTCACCAAATTTGACTCACGTGATCTTCAGACCTTGCTGGCAAATAGTTATCAATTTTGTGTTGATAGGCAATACGGTTGTTGTTTACTGCGCCGACAAATGGGCTGGTACAATGCCAAACTGCATCTGAGGCTGTAACAGTGCAACGCTTATACATATTGACACAAAATTCAACAGGTGTCATTGTCACCTCACACTGACCACGTCACATAAATTCGGTAACAGCGCCACCTACTGGTCAAGAGTTATAAACCAGTAAATTATGCACATTCTTATGTGTTTGCTTACATTTCCGGTTAAATGGACTTCAAATGTATTCAGAACTCATTGTTTCACTTTATCTGGTGCTCTATAGAGCTTGCTGCTCATGGCCTCTGGACTGCTTTTCATGGTGCCTCTGCATGGCTTGGCCCCGCAATTGCTGCTTGCAGCTATATTTATTATTATTATTATTATTATTATTATTATTACTATTATTACTATTATTATTAATATCTAGCAAATGTCTGGCCAGAGAGTCTGCATCTGCCCTGCGAACAGGGAGAGAATAACTGCAGATGCACATTTGTGCAACACATTAAAGGCGTTCAGAACAGCCACAATATGAGAGCAAACGCTCGTGCTCATGATTAATGTACATTCATGATTATAATCACGTATATAATTATATATATCATTATTTACGATAATATTCCCTCAACTCTTACCGTTTTAAAGCAACTCTATGTGGCGCAAAATAAGTTCCTGCATGCATGAATTAAATTATGAAGAATGATGAAGATCCTGCTCTTGCTTTGATAATTTATTATTAATTATTTACAACTTTAAAAATGTGCCATATAGAGTTGCTTTAAAATGGTAAGAGTTGAGGGAATATTATTGTAAATAAGGATATATAATCGTGATTATATATCATGAATGTACATTAATCATGAGCATGAGTGTTTGCTCATATTATGGCTGTTCTGAACACTTTTAATGTGTTGCACAAATGAGCATCTGCAGTTATTTTCTGGCTAGACATTTGCCAGATATTAATAATAATAATAATAATAATAATAATTTTAATGCATGGCCTCTTAGAACTTCCATAGTATATAATCCTAATTTATATAATCCAAACTCAACATTGCAGATTCTGTGATGTGCCTAATGTGGATGCGTACATTGCAATATGGATGCTGAAAGCATATTTAATGCAGCCGTAGTACAGAGCCACAACATAAATCATAAGTCAATTTTGCATATACTAAAGGAAAACATAACCTTGTGTAACATGTGAATATAAATGTAAATTTAACATCGACAATCACAATAATCATAATTAAGCAGCACTCGCCTCCATCATCATGACCAATCCTCAGCTTCAGGAGCTCTCCGAGATCCACGGCCTCCACAGTGAACACGTCGATCATCCCCTTCTCAAACTTATTTTTGTGGGATTTAGAGGCCTTCAGGTTGATGATCCCTGTTCAGGTGATGAGAACGGATGTCATCTAAACGTTAAATGTGTGTGTTTACTCTGATGATTGTGTGTATTTTCACCTGTGTCGTCATTCTCTCCAAACAGGATGGCAAAAACATTGGCGTCGGTTCCAGCGTGCTTCTTTTCTCCAGTCTTGATTCGCAGCGTGTATGTTGTGGACATCGCTACACGAGAAATAATTAAAAGCAGAATAATGATTATAATGATTAATAATCACGTTTTTTTTTAATTCTTCACTTTCGCCAATTGGTGAAGTTTTTTCCTCGCCGCTGACTCCACTGGCTTGCATGGTTCAGGATCTGTAGAGCTGCACATCGATGGATTTGCTTTTCAGTGTTTGGACTCTCATTAGTGATTATTAACCCACACTGACCTGAGCTAAACTGAACTGAACTGATCTGAAAGTCGAACTGACACTCTTTCAATTCACTATAATCGTGAATGTGAAGCTGCTTTGACACAATCTACATTGTATAAGCACTATACAAATAAAGGTGAATTGAATTGAATAATGATAAGAACACTATCTTTCCATACACCTGCACATTGTGGAATATTGCATAAAGAAATGGCAAGATGCGCATACATTTCGGATTGACTTCTTATTCAATAGGAACACATGTGCATAAACTACTATGGTAAAAACATTTACTGATTAAAGTCCAGCATGCGCTTCATCAGTCTGCGCTTCAGTGCTGTAGTTTTCTCTCAGATGATTTGACAGATATAAATGTGTGTGTGAGGGTCTTTGCGTCAATAATGTTGGTTTGCAGCTCTCCATGTTTCAATGTGATTATTCAAAGTAAATAAATCAAATAATAATGATTTAATGTGTCTTTTAAAATTTTTAATTTAATTTAGTTCCCGTCACCTTTCTGCTCCAGCCCCAGTGTAGCTCCAGAATCCTCCTCATCTTCGTCTTTCCTCATGAAAGCCTCGTCTACAGGTACAAGCTCGCGTGCAATCTGACCGTCATCTTCATCCACCGCTAGCCATCGATTACAGGGGAAATAATACCTGCGACACCCGATATGATGACAGTGAGAAGCCTTCATCTGTGTGTGTGACTCATGAATAAATACACACATGCAGATTTGATCCCTTCACCTGAGGTCAGATTCACAAGATTCACAATCATCCTGATAATAGCGCTGTCACATGATTAATTGCAGGCAAAATACATTTTTGTATTTACATAAAGTGTCAAAATTTTCCTCCTGTGATTTAATTTTTTCTTTGTCAAATATTTCCCAAATGATGTTTAACGAAGCAATGCATACTTCATAAGCTGTTTTAGTTTCTGTCAGCTTTGTGTTTTGACTGTTTGTCTCCATCTAGTGTCTGAATAATGCGCAGGTTAGTGTATACTCCATCAGCT
>CAIGQZ010032336.1:858814-869876 GCA_903798205.1 Danio tinwini
ATATATATATATATATATATATTCTTTTTAATAAACCAATCAATTTATCAGTCAGTCAGACTTATTTTAATTCCATAAATGAACCTAAGTCAAGCTAATTTCATATATATTAAATAAACTCATCATTAAAAGTGTAAAAATAAATTATTTTAAGCATGAGTGTTTACATAGCTCAAAGTCGAGTATTTCGCTGGGGTAAATCTCCACCTCCGTCTTCCCATCAGCCTCGTCTTCGCACAGCCAGCGGTGACTGGGGAACATGTAGTGCTTTCCGTGATTAGGAACCACAATCTGAACGCTATCCAGAAACCAGCCAGCGCGCATGCCTTCATTCGAGTGTCCGATCAGGAGACGGTTGATCTGCAGATAAAACATTCATGCATGATCAGTAATGCATCTTTATTATTATTTTCACAGAAAACATAAACAATGCATTCAATCATAACCAATATTTCATAGTTAAATTAATAATAATAAAATTTTAATAAGAATATATTTTGCTTGCCAGTAATAATGTAAAATTTACAAGTGCACTGTAAATTAACAATCTTTACAGTATTACTGGCAGCAAGTGCACGGTAAAATATTAACAAATACAACTGTGCTGTAGTTTTGCAGCACAATTGCAATTATTAATTTACAGTGCACTTGTAAATTTTACAGTATTACTGTAATCTTTACAGTATCTTACCGTGTGTATGTGCTCACTTTTAGGAAGGTTTCTAAGCAAAGCTTTCTAAATGAGACACCAGGACAGTTGATGTTTTGCTCATACGGCCAACACATAATCATATTAAGCATAAGTAATTATTCTTTTTTTTCCTACCTGTCCGATGTCTAAAGTGTCGAGGGTGAAGATGTCCACTCGTCCTACTTCAAAGTAATTGCGCAGATTATTGTCAGAGACGGCGAGCATCATTTTACTGGTGTCTCCTTTCTCTCCGTACAACTTCACAAACACTTTAGAGTCTGAACTTCCTCCGGTGACGTTCCCCGTTTTTACAGCGATGTGATAGCTGACGTCTGAAAACACACAGATATTCATATTTATGAGTCGACCAGGGGCATAGTGCACACTTTAAAAGTGGGAGGGGGGGTGTATGAAATCCAAAAGTTTACATTTTTAATCATCTGTTTCTAAATAGTCTGTCCCTAAAAGTGAGGGGGACGTATGATGCTGCGCGACACGATGGCTCAGTGGTTAGCACTGTGGCCTCACAGCAAGAAGGTCGCTGGTTCGAGTCCCGGCTGGGTCAGTTGGTGTTTCTGTGTGGAGTTTGCATGTTCTCCCTGTGCGTGGGTTTCCTCCAGGTGCTCCGGTTTTCCCCACAGTCTAAACACATGCGCTGTAGGTGAATTGATCAACTAAATTGGCCGTAGTGAATGAGTGAGTGTGTGTGTGTGTGTGTTTCATAGTACTGGGTTGCAGCTAGAAAGGCATCCGCTGTGTAAGACATATGCTGGAATAGTTGGCGGTTTAATCCACTGTGGTGACCCCTGATAAATAAAGGGACTAAGCCGAAGGAAAATGAATAAGTGAGTGAATGACAGAATGAAAATGCTGCGTTTCACACATCCTTTATTCTACCGCAATGACTTCTGGGACTTCTAAAGCGAGTTTTGCACTCAAGTCAATGCATCTTTGATATCAGGAATGCATCAGGGTTTTGTCACGGGCCCTCTATTCTTGCAGTCTCGAGTTTTTGCAACTGAATTTTGGCAATTGATGATGCATTACATGAGAACACAAGAAGTATTTTAAATAGTGCATTTATCATGTATGGCCATGCACCCAAAGCGCTTCACAATCATAAGGGTTAGGGGTCTCTCCACATTAGCACTAGTGTCTACTTGGATGATGCGACAGAAGCCACAGGGCAACGATACCAGTGCTTCACCACACACCAGCTATAGATGGGGTGGAGAGACGGTGATAGAGCCAGTTCAGTGGATGGGGATAATTGGGAGGCCATGGTTGGGTAAGAGCTGATAGAGGGAGCTTAGCCAGGACACCGGGATTACATCCCTACTCTTTACCAGAAGTGCCATGGGGTTATTAATGAGTCAGATATTTAATTAGTTGTGTGAATGTGTGTTAATTTATATTTATTCAGTTTTTCAGGGTACATGCAGGAATCCTAAAGATAATGTCAACACCTTTTTCAGACTTTTTAAAGACATTCTCAGAATATTTGAAGACTTCGTCGCCACTTCAAGTTCTAATCAGTATCAAACCTTTTACTCAATAAACAGCTGCTAATAAACAGTTGTAGTTAAATAAATGAATGGAGCACAACCGTGCAACAGAACTCAGATGAGCTCGGAAGAAACAAACCCTGAAAGAATAAATGATGTGGTTGTTTTCAGCGACAGGCTTTAGCCACCGTTTAAACTCGTCTTTCTCCAACCAAGAGTACGCAAACTTGCATTATCCCATTTTGCTGTCTGTTTTGCTCTATGGTTTGGTTTTGCTAAATGTGGAGAGCGTCACATCACCTTCCCACGTTTGTCGCAAATTACGTGACATCACCCAGACAGAGGAGCTTGGCTGGACACACCCGGCTCAAACCAATTGAGAAAAAAAAATAATTATATATGCTTTTTTTAGAGAACACTTTGGACAACACTTGGACAAAATAGAAGACCTCGTAAAAAACGTGATTAAGATTTTTTAAAACCTTTTAAGGGCCTTAATTTTCTTATAATCAATTTATCAACTTTTAATACTTTTTAAGACACCCTGATTTTAAACTGATTTCAGCAATATTGATGACAAATATGTAAATGTTCATATGACTTATTTATATTCAGTGGTGTAAAGTAACTAATTACAAACACTCAATTGACTGTAATTCAGTAGTTTTTCTCAGGAATTGTAATTTACTGAGTAGTTTTATAAATGTGTACTTTTACTTTCCCTTGAGGACATGTGTAGTGCAGTATCTGTGCTTTTACTCCACTACTGTCCTTCAACCTGCAGTCACTACTTTATTTTTCTCGTCTTTTGGGAGTAGAAAATTCAGTCCTGAGATTTCTGTCCAATCAAATCACACATACCGTAGAAGGTAAATCACATCATAATGAACTACAGTACCTCAAGACATGTGCACTTTATAACTGCAGCAGTATGTTTGGAAGTATTAAAAGTGTCCATGAAGATGTTCAAAATCTTTACACACATTGACCCAGAGACTGTTTAGATGCAGGTCACTGATGAGAAGATGACGGATGTTTACTGTATGATGACCAAAATGGCCTTAAACACCCAGCAGGCACAGGACGTCAACATGACGTCTGATTGATGTTGAACCCTAACCTCATGGGGACGCTGCATTTTGTTTGAAAATGAAAATCAGGTTGACGTCAGAATTTAACGTCAGGCCAACATCAACATCCAACCTAAAACCAACCAAATATCAACGTCTAATGATGTTACAGCTTGACGTTGTGTGAACGTTACCCCTATGACGTCTATCAGATGTTGGATTTTGGTTGCCGTACCTGATGAATAAATGTCAGTATTTGTCGTCATATATGACGCTGGTTTAAGATGTTGGTTCAACACTGGATTTTTGGTCACTTTCTAACAACCTAAAATCAACCAAACATCAACGTCATTTGATGTTATTATTGGACATCAAAATAACGTTGTCCTCATCTGCTGGCTTGACGTTTAGTTTTGGTCACCTGACATCACAACCTAAATCTAACCTACTATTAACTTCTTATGATGTTGTGTGTCTGCTGGACAATAACTAAATGCACTACAGAATGTTACGTTTACACACACATGCACAAACTACATGTAAACACATCAGCTTTATACAGCGTAATACTCACTACTCTTGAGTACTTTTAAAAGCTCTACTTTTTACTCTGAGTAATATTTACAGCAGACACTTTTACTCTACTCGCACTATATTTTTAGGCAAGTAATGGTACTTTTACTGGAGTATGATATTTCAGTTCTCTTTCCTCCACTGTTTACAATACAGTTTGTAAAGTCATATTTTCTGTCATTTAGTAGATGTATATATATATTATATGAGAGACTTGCTGTGTTTACCAAATAAGTGAATCTAAGTGGATTTGCATTGTAAACATTAAAGCTAAAAAGTCATAATTTTTTATTTCATATATTAAGTTTTTAGTTATGATACTCCCAAAATCATTCAATTTTTTCACATTTCACATTTGTTTTTACAAAAATCAGACTCTAAATGTCTGGCTTTGGTCATTAGTAATGTTGCATTGTTTTTGCAACGTTTTATGAGCTGTCAAACAGCATGTCAATATATTATTTGCAAATTGTGACATGTTGCAAAACATTTGCATCTTGTGTTTTATTGATGACGTCACCAGCGACTAGTCGACATCGACTCGACTTTCATAACATAAAAGATGACTTCCAAAAATAAAAAAAAGTCATTCAGCCCCTACTATTCGCTAGTGATAATAAGTCATTACACTGATGTCGTCTGAAACTCACTGTAAAGTCTCTGTCCGTCTGCAAACGGCTGCAGCTCTCGAACTATCTGTCCATCGTCTTCATTGCGGTCGAACCATCTGTGCAGGAAACACAAACAAACATCAGTGGAGAACAGCTGGATTAATCCTTGATGTGTGTTGATGTTGCCTGAGTGTGTAACCTGTTGCAGGGGAACTCCACAGCCTGGGATTCGGCCTGTCCTTCTTCACGGATAGTCACTTTATCCAGATACCATCCACAGCCTCCGCCCCGACCGTCATGACCGATACGAACCCTGCGCACTGGCCCGATGAAGACCGCTTCGATGATGAACTCATCAGCCTGACGGAGACAAACACACAGACATAGAGAGACACAGCACAGCGAACACACACACCCACACACACCTCAGATTAAAAGTATTAATTTTGACAGCACATTTTGATGGAGTTTCAGTCTTTGTCTTTTCTAAAATGAGATTTAGTTTAATTCCAGTAAATTTGAGAAGATTTGACTAAATCTACTCTATATTTAGTTGACTAAAATCTACCCAGTTTAGACATATTTATTTGCATGAAATAAATATAATTAATTAAACTGCAGTGAAGACTATAGTGAAGTTAAATAATCTTAATCCCCTAAATAATCCCCCAGTGGGGTGAATAAAATAATCTAGTTTTTGGTTTGAAATAGTGTTATTTTACTCACCCCATTGGCAGATTACTTGAGCTTGCTTTAAGAAAAAAATGGATTACTCTTTTGATCAATTCTGACCTTCTGGTGGTTTGGCGGTATGGGTTGCGTATAGGGAGGCTCTGCTCTTTAATGTTTATTTGCCACCCTTCAGTGAAAGAAAATACGGGAGAAACACGGAAAAATACCTTTACGGAATGATAGTGGGATAGAATTGTAAAATACAGGCGAATCCCGGAAAAAAACAGATGGTTAACTGATATGCCGATGAATCCGAACAAAGATCACAAATTTGCAAAAAAAAATAAAAATAAAAAATAATCTCCAGTTTTTTTTTCTCCCTTTCTGTGGCCTACTCGCTCCCCCTCAGGGTGGTGCGCCCCACCGGTTGAGAACCACTGGTCTAAAAGATGCTTCTTGATTTAAGAATTTGTAGATATTTGGACTACAAACATTTTTGCAGTGTATAAGTGACAAATAAATTTAAATATGATTAGAATTTGATTTAAAAAATTGGTATTCAAATTGAAATTTGAAAATTTGAAATAAAACATTGAATTAGAAAATTAGAGTTTGAAAATTGAATTTTATTTGAAAAAATTTGATCTCAAATATTGAATTTGATTTTAAATTAAAATCTATTCATTCATCATTTTCTTTTCCGCTTAGGTCCCTTTATTATTCTGGGATTGCAACACAGTGGAATGAACTGCTAACCTATCCAGCATATGTTTTACGCAGCGGATGCTCTTCCAGCTGCAATCCATCACTGGGAAACACCCATACACACTCATACACTATTGACGATTTAGCTTACCCAATTCACCTATTTCACTTGTTTTTGGACTTGTGGGGAAAACCGGAGCACCCGGAGGATACCCACACCAACACGAAGAGAACATGCAAACTCCACACAGAAATGCTAACTGTCTCAGCCGAAGCTCGAACCAGCAACCTTCTTGCTGTGAGGCAATTGTGCTACCGTGCTGCCCCCAAAATAAACATTTTATCTGAAAGTTTTATCTAAAAAATTTGAATTTGATTAGAAAATCTGAAATAAATTTTATTTGAAATTAGAATTTTATTTGAAAATTTTGATCTCAAATAATGAATTTGATTTTAAATAAAAATGTATTCATTGATTTATTTTCTTTTCCGCTTAGGTCCCTTTATTATTCTGGGGTCGCAACACAGCAGAATGAACCGCCGACCTATCCAGCATATGTTTTACGCAGCAGATGCTCTTCCAGCTACAATCCATCACTGGGAAACACCCATACACACTCATACACTATGGACAATTTAGCTTACCCAATTCACCTATTCCACTTGTTTTTGGACTTGTGGAGAAAACCGGAGGATACCCACGCCAACACGAAAAGAACATGCAAACTCCACACAGAAATGCTAACTGTCCCAGCCGAGGCTCAAACCAGCAACCTTCTTGCTGTGAGGCAATTGTGCTACCGTGCTGCCCCCAAAATAAAAAATTATTTGAAAATTCAAAATTTGAATTTGATTCGAAAATTTGAAATAAATTTACTTTGAAAATTTGAATTTGATATATAAATTTGATTAGAATTTTTTTATTTAATTTGAAAACTAATTTTATTTGAAAATTTGATCTCAAAATTTGCTCAGAAAAAAAAAAATTGCTCAGATTATCTCAGAAAGGCCACTGACGTTTCCTCTCTCGAACTTGTTGATGTTGTTCTTGCAGTTGATGAGGCTGCGGTCGCCGGTGTCGCCCTGATCCCCGATCAGACACAGAAACACATGTGCATCCGTCCCACTGCCGCTCACATCCCCTGTGTAGACGGTCACTCGATACTTCACCACTGCAGGACAACAACACACACATTAGGGTCCATTCACACTAGGAGGAGAGCAACAATACAGACTTCTCACAGTTCGGTTTAGTTTTAGATCACGGTTTCAGTTCTATTCAGTATATGAAATGCTCAGTAAAAAAACAGGACACTGTCAAATAAAAATCTACAAGCAAAATACTATACAAAATGAATACAATACAGCAAAGATAATACTACAATAATCTGTGCTTTTCAAGTTTTCATGTACCCAACAGTAGGTTTCAGTTACATAAAATGAAAGATACAATTGAAACCAGAAGTTTACCTACACTGTATAAAAAGGCACATTTAAAAAACAGTCAGATGTTAATGTAACTAAACGTGTTCTCTTTTAGGTAAGTTAGGTTTATCACGTGTTTCTGTTTATATTGTGAATAATGAGAGAGATATTTTTTGAGAAATTGTTATAACTTTTCTTGAAAGTCAAGTTTACATACAATACGATTATTACGCCTCTGAAAAAGCTCAGATGATGATGTCAAGGTTTTAGTAGTTTCTGATTGGCTAATTGACAACATTTAAGTTAATTGGAGGCACAACTGTAGAATAGTATTTAAGGAAAAATCCAAACACACTGCTTCCTTCTGTGACAACATGGAGAAATCAACAAGCCAAAATCAACAAAAAAAATAAATATATACTATTTGCTAAATTACACTGGGGAAAAGATTAGTGTTTGGAGACATGTCCTGTGGTCTGATGGAGCTAAGATTGAACTGTTTGGCCATAATGGCCAGTGTTACATTTGGAGGACAAAGGGGAAAGCTTCCAAGCCAAGGAACACCATCCCAACTGTGAAGTATGGGGGTGGCAGCATCATGTTGTGGGGTTGTTTTGCTGCAGGAGGGACTGGTCCACTTCACAGCATAGATGGCATCATGAAGAAAGAACATTATGTAGAAATACTGAAGCGACATCTCAAGACATCAGCCAGGAAACTAAAAGTTGGCCACAAATGGGTCTTCCAAACAGACCATGACCCTAAGTATACTGCTAAATTAGTTCAAATGTGCTTTAAGGACAACAGAGGGAATGTTTTGGAGAGGCCATCACAAAGCCCTGATCTCAATCCTATAGAACATTTGTGGGCAGAGTTGAAAAAGCTTGTGCGAGCAAGACAGCCTACAAATCTGCCTCAGTTACACCAATTCTGTCAGGAGGAATGGGCCAAAATTCCTGCTAACTATTGTGAGAAGCCTGTGGAAGGACACCCAAAACATTTGACTAAATTTATACTGTTTAAAAGCAAAGCTAAAAAATACCAAGCAAATGTGTGTCAACTTTTGACTGTCTAGAACAGTGGTTCCCCTTCGGGAGGGGAACTTCAATGCTATGTGGAAACTTCCCCTATGGGGGATTTCATTCAGAAAGCCAATCATCTGAAAGAGTATGTAAACGGGCCAATGAAATGCCAATGAGTTGGCAGATTCAGCTTGCGCACCTGATGCTCGTTGCAATCAATTTGCTGTAAGAGCACAGCACGCGCAAAGCCAAGCTTCATTTTCACTTCAGAGACTTCAACAGCCTTCTGAGAGAGTCGATGAGGGTTCCTCTAGCTGAGTTTCAGACAGAGAGTGAACGAGAGCGATCTCCCGGTCCAGAGTGTGTGACACGCAGAGGCAGACGGTCGAGCTGGGTTTCTCCCTTGCCTGGCGTCCTTTGGTTCCGGTCCTCCAGAGCGGTATGTATTGTTGCGAATTTCCTAAAAGAGCAACACGGTCGTGCAGCACATCTTTTTCAAGACGTCGCTCCGACTGTGCGTTTCTGGATGCGGTGGTTTCCTGTCCTCGGATGATGGGCACGAGCACTGCGTTTCATGTCTGGGGGTCCAGCATGTTAATGCGGTGCTCGCAGGCAGTGCATGCCATCACTCGGTGGCATGTCTGTTGCGCAGTTAAGATCGCGGTTCGCTCTTGCAAAAGGGCCACCCACCCCAGTTGTCCCCCACTCCGCGGTGGGCACTCGGGCAGATCTGAGGGTTACAGTGAGAGTAAATCTGCCGCCCTCGGGCTTGTGGACCTCTCGCTCCTCCATGCACTCCATCCAAGCTTCGAGTGAGAGAAGCGCTCCATCCTCGGATGGCCGCCCTCTCACTTGATGACACCGAGGCTCAGATGTCCACCGCTGCATCGGAGGTTGGGCTGTCATGATCTGATGAAAGATTTCCCCCCCTCCACTCCCTCCCCTCGGGAGCGAGCGCGGCGGTGGACGATCTTGAAACAGACATGATAACTATGCTTTCCCGGGCTGTTTCGGTCGTGGGTCTAGAGATGGTTTATCCCCCAGCCCCGCGGCCGGACCGACTAGTTGGGTGTATGTGGAGGATTAAAAGGCAAGACCTTCTAGCCTACCATCCCTTTCTTCCCGGATATGCACAGTGGGCTCACATAGTCTTGAGGGCACCATTCTCTGCCTGATCTGTGTGCGCCTCCGCCTCACCACCCTTAATGGTGGAGCACCCAGGGAGTACGAGTCGATTCCCCAGATTGAGAGTGCCATCACGGGCCCGTGTGGTGCCTCCTTCTGCTGGAATCAGCCTCAACTCCCATCCAAGGCGTGTTGGTCCTCTGCCTCCCGAGCCAGAGCCCACACAGCTGCGGGCCATGCTGCTTCCACCCTGCATGCCAGGGTCCATGCGCGCGCGCTGGCCCAGCTGCACAAGGGTGCAGGAATTCACAGTGGTGCAGTCGGATACGATAGACCATCCCCGCCGAACCATCCACATCCACTGCTTGTCGCTGCGAGCACCAGTCTACAAGTGCTGCTCTGCCCCTGTCTGCGCCTCTGGCCAGTGGCAGCGCCGAGCACCTCACAGGCAACCAGTGCTCCCCGTCCCAGGGTGCAGTTAAGTCCGGTTAATGGACCGCGAAGCGCTCTTGAGACAGGCCATCCGGAGAAGATGGAACCTGCTCTCTCCCTGGTGGGGGGCCGGGCTCCTCAGAGAGAGCATTTTTCCCTTTCCCTGGATGTGATAGCCCGAATACTGCCAGTCTGGGACGCGATGAAAAGCCTTTCAGCTCGCAGGATTGGCGCACTTCGCCAGTGGCTCACGAGGTCTGGGAGGACGGTCTCCTTTCTCTCACACCTCCAGCCCTCCCCTCCGGAGTCTGGGTGTAAGGTGAGTGAATCTCTCGCCTCCAGCTCTTCCGCAGGACCCCAGTGCTCCCCGGATCAGCACTCCTACTCCGCGCTGTCCCACTGCTGGTACGTCAGTGATCGTAGCGATGCAGTCATTAGCAAAAGCTCTGCCTGCCTGGTTAGCGCGGGCCAGCCCTTCGCGGTGGCTTATACGCACGATCAGACTCGGCTATGCGATTCAATTTGCGTACGGCCTCCCAAGTTCACGGGGGTGTTTCTCACCAGGGTCAGCCCTGTGCCCGCCCCTGTCTTGCGAGTGAAGATTGCTGTCCTCCTGGCGAAGGATGCAATCTAACCGATCCCTTCAGCCAAGATGGAGAGCGGGTTTACAGCCTGTACTTCATCGTACCAAAAAGAGCGGTGGGCTATGGCCAATTCTAGATCTGCGCGTTTTGAATCGATGTCTGCACAAGCTGCCGTTCAAAATGCTTATGCAGAAGCGTATCCTCCGGTGCGTTCGTCCTCGGGATTGGTCTGCAGCAATAGACCTGAAGGATGCGTACTTCATGTCTCCATACTCCACGCCACCGTCAGTTTCTGCGGTCTGCGTTAAGGTTAAGCCTGACAGTACAAGTCCTCCCCTTCGGGTTCTCTCTGTCTCCGCGGGTCTTCGCGCCTCTTCGGCTCGCGGGCATCCGCATACTCAATTATCTTGGTGACTGGCTGATTGTAGCCCTCTCTCGGGAGCAATTGATCATGCACAGAGACAAGGTGTTCCAGCACCTCCACCTATTGGGGTTTCAGGTCAACCAAGAAAAGAGCAAACTCACCCCCATGCAGAGGATCTCTTTTCTCAGGTTGGCCTCCCTATCGGGACTGCACGCATTCCCAACGTACTGTCGTATTAAATTCTTAGAGCGCACTCCGCTAATGCTGAACTGTCTGAGAGAGT
>CAIGQZ010032336.1:870276-882640 GCA_903798205.1 Danio tinwini
CTCGGGAGCAATTGATCATGCACAGAGACAAGGTGTTCCAGCACCTCCACCTATTGGGGTTTCAGGTCAACCAAGAAAAGAGCAAACTCACCCCCGTGCAGAGGATCTCTTTTCTCAAGTTGGCCTCCCTATCGGGACTGCACGCATTCCCAACGTACTGTCGTATTAAATTCCTAGAGCGCACTCCGCTAATGCTGAACTGTCTGAGAGAGTTCCACAGCAAAATAGTGGTCCCACTGAAATCTTTCAGAGGCTCCTGGGGCATATGGCATCCGCAGCCGCTGTCACGCCACTCGGATTGCTCCATATGAGACCACTTCAGCACTGGCTTCACGATCGAGTCCCCAGACGCTCTAAGGATGCGGCGATGGCGGCGCGCTGGGAAGTAAAGTCTTATCATCCAGTTCCCAGAGGCGTGAGACATGAATATTAATTATTCCTGTTTCCCTCTTATACCCACTTGGAGATATCTCTTAGGAGAGGTCTGCTCGATCACTCGACGTATCTTAAGATTTCTGTCCAGGTAGACAGCTCTGCTGGTCGCGTTCGCATCGGCCAAATGGGTGGGTAACTGGAGGCATTTTCGGTCAGCGAAATGTGCCAGCGTGTTGGGCCGGCCCACTCTCACGTTTACCTGAGACCCCCGCCCACCTAGGTGCTCTAGGTTCCTACAGCATTCTTTCAGCTACGTAGTGAACCTGCAAGCGCTGCCCACGGAGGAGGCCGACCCAGGCCCTTTATTTGCTGCGTCCTTAGCGCTTTGCGTATTATACGGACCATACTCAGCTCTTTTATCTGTTACAGTGATCGGCAGAAGGGAAGTGCCGTATCCAAACAGAGGTTGGAACATATCCACTGAACAGTGAATGCCATCTCCCTCGCTCATCTGAGCCAGGGCGAGCCGTGTCCCCCAGGAGTGAGAGCTCTTGGGCGTTAGCACGTGGCGCCTCTCTAACAGACACTGTAGAGCTGCGGGCTGGGCGACACCTTGTGAGATTTATTAATTTTGGGGGTAGCCGATTTCCTCATGCGGTAAATGAGAAATTCGGTTAGGTGTTGTAAAACGCTTGCTGCGCCATTCTCTCTAACACGGAGATACGTGCGTTTATTCACTCTGTCAGTAAAGTTCCCCGCTGGCGAACCCTGCAGATATTCCTCCGAGGCCCCCAGCATCTGACTCAGTGGAGGAGCCAGGTGCTGGCTCGTTACGTTATTGGTCTGCCCGCTGGTCAGCCCGCTTTCTGGGTATAGGTGCCCGCTATGTGCGATCCCATATGCTTATACTGCCACGGTGCAGTCCCCCCTCACAGGCGGACCCGTGTCTTCCCTCACCGCTAACCATCTTATATTCATATGCGTACTCCCCCTTCTCAGGGCTAGTCCATATGCTCTCTTGCCACCAGTCTCCCCACTTGGGTAGCAGGTGGCCTCCGCAGCGGCCTTACTATCGGGACTGCACGCATTCCCAACGTACTGTCATATTAAATTCCTAGAAATTATTCTAGATGCATTTGCGGCTCCCGAAAAAAATATCTAAATCCGTAAATCTTCTGTTGAAGTGGGATAAGTAAGGGCCAGGGAACACGTTGGAAGACCACGCATCTGGTCACGCAGGTGCGCTCACGCTCTCTTTTGCCTGGCAAACTTCTCATCGGGGGCGAAGGTAAGGTTCAATCATTATGGCGTTTTCCAAACATTTCCCCATAGTGGAAGTTTCCACATAGCATTGAAGTTCCCCTCCCGAAACCCTCGTTCCCCAAGGGGGGAACGGAAATGCTATGTTCCTTTGCCATAATGATTGCCCCTTAGCTGTTGAGGTGAAAGTCTCTTCCGCTAATAAATTATGCTTTGCGCGTGCTGTGCTCTTATAGCAAATTTGATTGCAACAAGCATCAGGTGTGCAAGCTGAATCTGCCAACTCATTGGCATTTCATTGGCCGTTTACATACTCTTTCAGATGATTGGCTTTCTGAATGAAATCCCCTATAGAGAAAGTTTCCACATAGCATTTCCGTCCCCCCCCCTAAGGTAACGAGGGTTACCTTAGTAACCAGAGCGCTCTCAAACTGTGGTGGTACGTGTACCACTAATGGTACACAGGCTTCCTTCTAGTGGTACGTGAAGTAATCTATGAATAATTAAAGTAAAAAAATGAACACACTTTTAAACATTATAAATAGTTTGAGCATTAACTGTGCTTACAGCTAAAAAATAAATAATGTTTAAATCAAATGTGCGTCTAAAAATGTATTAAAAATGGCACTGTTCTCAAAAAGTAAAAATAAATCAGCTGTACTTAAATGTTTAGTAGCCTATTCGTCAAAACCTGGAAATTTTCCTTGGACCTCATAAATATAGGCTATGTGTCATCATATTCATATAAAAACTCTTTTATTTTTTTTTAAATAGCTATTGCATGTATATATGACTTATTTGTATATCTTTGAAATTTAATTTAGTTAGAGTAGGCTTTGTGCATCAGAAAAGCAGGTCATTAAACCATACCTGTCAACATTGGGATATAAAAATACGGGATACGCCCTAGCAACTGTTACAAATATGTGGAGAAGTTTAGCTTCAAATGATATAATACATAATAAACATTAGAAAATTGAAAATAAAATAAAATGTTTAGCCTATTAAAATCAGTTTACCGATCACATTGGGGTTATTGTATGCATCAGAGGGTTAAAGTGGCTGACAATAATAAATATTCTTAATAATAATTGAATCTGCCTGGTTTTTGAACGGTGCAGAGCTGCAGCTGTCTAATAACGCCTGCTACACTACTGTATTTTAACACTGGTCATTATGGTGGTGCTTGGAGAGAGAATTTTTTCTGAGGTGGTACTTGGTGAAAAACGTTTGGGAACCACTGGTCTAGAAATTAATAAACAATTATCAAAAAAAAATGTTATTATTCTGGCATTTAGCAAATGTAAATGATTTAGGTAATCCTAACGGGCCTATAATAGTAAACGTTTAGTATGATTTACCATCAGACATTTAAAAAAAATGGTTATGTTCCTTATTTTAGAGTGTATGTAAACTTCTGATTTCAACTGTATAATCAAATATAACACTGTATACCGTACATAAGCTTCACTGTATAAATTAAATAAAGATTAACTATTACAGAGCTGTTCAATCAAGAGCAGAGGGTTGGATTTCATTATCTTCTCGTTTGACTAATATCAAAAACGATGAGGCAAAAGGTTATTGCACACTGAATTTGAAATTGTTATCTGTAATTTTCGAATGTTAAAAAATAAATTAATATATATTGACAGACTGCCTCTGAAACTTTCGTTCGTCATAGAAAAAAAAATCTTTTTTTTTGCATCTGAAAAGAGCTTTAGGAGGTGTTTTTGTAGTTCAGGGCCACCGTACAAGCCAAAAACTAAATACAGAATGCCGTCACTTGAGCCACATGTAACTTTATGACAAAAACAGTGCATAATATAAGACACAATGCGACAGACAGTTACAACAATTTCCAATGCGAAGCCAAAACATGCTATACAATCTATATGTTCCATGTTAAAAGGTGTTTTTGTCCTAACCATCTGTGACAACAATGCATGACATTTCCCTTTTAGAAATGCTTTCTATTTCTGTGACAATGTGGCAGAACAACAGCATAAACTACTTAAACAATACTCAGCTCAGGTACAGATTATGTGCTTATTTAATGTTAAATGCTACCAATGTGAGATTAAAGTCAGTTTTACGTGACATACATTGCCATGCTGAAAGCAGCAGCAGATAAAGGAAATAAAATAACTAGCAAACGGTTTGAAAATGAAAGCCAGAACTGTGATTCAGTGCAAACCAACGACATCAGTCACTTAGTAGTCTATTAATAATGGTAAAGAGCTTGGTCACACTTTACAATAAGGTTCATTAGTTAATGTTAGTTAATGCATTTACTAACATGAACAAACAATGACCAATACATTTACTACAGCATTTGATCATGTTAGTTAACGCTAGTTAATGAAAATACAGTTGTTCATTGTTAGTTAATTGTTACTAATGGTAACAAGCATGAACTTGGATGTTAATAATGCATTAGTGAATGTTGAATTATGATTAATAAATGCTGTACAAGTGTTGTTCATAATTAGTTCAAGTTAGTAAATGCATTAACTAATGAACCTTATTGTAAAGTGTTACCAAGAGCTTTAACATGTGTTCAGATTAAAAGCCTTTACCATTTCGGTGTGAGTGCGGTGGCTGCTGTTTAATTGTTTCTGTCATTTCGCAGTGTTTGGTGCAGACAAAAAATTGCTTGTCGGTAGAATATTGTAGTTTGCATGTTGCTAAGACATTATTATTATTATTATTATTTTCATTTATTATTTTTCAGTATAGTATTTTTTTCGCTCCCTGATATATAATCCACTCACCGGCCACTTTATTAGGTACACCTGTCCAAGTGTTCGTTAATGCAAATTTCTAATCAGCCAATCACATGGCAGCAACTCAATGCATTTAGGCATGTAGACATGGTCTGCTGCAGGTCAAAGCGAGCATCGGAATGAGGAAGAAAGGAGATTTAAGTGACTTTGAACATGGTCGTTGGTGCCAGACGGGCTGGTCTGAGTATTTCAGAAACTGCTGATCTACTGGGATTTTCACGCACAACCATCTCTAGGGTTTACAGAGAATAGTCTCAATAAGAGGAAATATCCACTATAAAACAAAAGCTTGAATCATCTCAGACTGGTTTCTTGAACATGACAGTGAGTTCACTGTACTCAAATGTCCTCCACAGTCATCAGATCTCAATTTAATAGAGCACCTTTGGGATGTGGTGAAACGGGAGATTGGCATCATGGATGTGCAGCCGACAAATCTGCAGCAACTGCATGATGCTATCATGTCAATATGGAGCAAAATCTCTGAGGAATATTTCCAGTGCCTTGTTGAATCTATGCCACAAAGGATTAAGGCAGTTCTGAAGACAAAGAGGGTCCAACCTGGTACTAGTAAGGTGTACCTAATAAAGTTGCCGGTGAGAGTATAACATAACATAACGTAACGTAACGTAACGTAACGTAACGTAACGTAACGTAACGTACCAGGCAGTGGTTCAGCGATCAGCTCTCCTGTGGCCGGCAGCTCTCGTACCACCTCATTATCGTCTTCATTGGTGTCCAGCCAGCGTTCACATGGGAATTTAAACTTCTCCTTTGTGAGAGTTTTCATTATGGATATCTATAATTAAGAAGATAATTAAGACATGTAAAAGGGTCAAATATTGAATGCAGCTTTATGGTGATGCTCCTACTCGACTTAAATGCCAGCCAGCGAATGGATTCCTCTTCTCATGCCAGATCCGCAGTTTGGTCAATTTTCCCAAATCCGGCAGCTCAACCTGAAGCAAACGAGTGATGGATGAATTATTCAGTGCAGAGTATAAACATTTAGTTGAAGATGGAGTCATTCACCCTCCTGTGAAATTGTAATCATTTAAAAAATATTTCCCAAAAGGATGTTTAACAGAGCTAAAACAATTTTTACAGTATCTCCTTTTTTCTCAATCATATTTCATTTAGTTTGGTTGAAATAACAATTATATATTATTTGTATATAAAAGTTAATTATTGTGATCTCCCGATTGCAACAGAGAAGTACTGGGAAATCTCTGTACACTGATGATATTTCATGTTGTTCAGCCTTATAATCTTAAAATGTGAGCAAAATCAGCTGTTTTGTCAACACTTTAGACATTACGCTAGAGAATCACTCAAACACTAGCTCTCATTGGTGAATGAGCAGCGGTTTCTGCTGTTCTGACATAAGAAAGTAGTTCTTCATACAAAAGGGTTTTTAGACTCTCCGTGTTTGATTTTCTTTTTTATATACACGATTATGCCGTCAACCTGTTGTATAAACACAATATCACCCCAGTAGCAGTGCAATGTGGCTGTATATTGTCACTGGTAGGCAGGGCCGTGCACAGACATTTTGAGGGGCAGTGGCCCAAACCAAAAAAAGGGGCACTAAGTGGAAAATTTTCAGTTGTTATAAAAATACAATTAAAAGAGAAGACAGTACACTCTGTAACAATTTCAGAACTATTTACTATTTTACATTTTTATATTTACCTGTACCTTTAACAACAAAACCTTTTTTATCCTGAAAGATCTTGATAACCTCATCTTTTGTGATTCACCATTACACATTGCTGATAATAACAGGAACTATTTACTGTTTTACATTTTGAAACGTACCTTTTCATTTTTACAGCAAAGCCTTTCTAATTGGACGACAGGGTCCTATTAAATTTGTTAATTCAGTAAAGGCCACATTGTATGATTGGATGGATTTTGTAATTGATGCAAAAACTCAAAGTTTTCTGTCTCTTTCTCCCTTGTGTCTGTCTCACTCTCCATATGTTCCTGATCTGCCTCTGTCTCTTCCCTCTCTGTCTCATTGTATTGTCTTTCTTTCTCAATCTGAACATTTTCTGTCTCTGGGTAATAAGTACTACACTTTTAATTTATTATTATATACCATAAATTTATATTAACTTTTAAAATATTAATATTACAGTTTTGTTTTACTATTTATAAGCCTACTATTGACATGGTTTTAATAAAATGGTGTGCCATAGCCTAGATTACTAATATCAGCAAGGCCTAAGTAATTATAATGGAAAATATAGGCCTACTTAATTAAAAGACTTAAAAGGCTGAAAGGGGCACCTCAGCTAATGAGGGCAGAGGGGCAGTGGCTCTGGCCACCGGGCCATCCCCCTGTACACGGCCCTGCTGGTAGGACACTAAGGCACTTGGCTGCGTGTATGCTGATATACAGACATATCGCACTGCTATGAGTCTGATATATATATAGTTAAAGTCAGAATTATTCACCCCCCTTAGATTTTTTCTTCTGTTTTTAATATTTCCCAAATGATGTATAACAGAGCAATGACATGTTCACAGTATGTCTGATAATATTTTTTCTTCTGGAGAAAGTCTTATTTGTTTTATTTCGGCTAGAATAAAAGCAGTTTTTAATTTTTTTAAGCTAATATTTTTTTATAGTCTACAGAACAAACCATCATTATACAATAACTTGCCTAATTACCCTAACCTGCCTAGTTAACCTAATTAACCTAGTTAAGCCTTTAAATGCCACTTTAAGCTGTATAGAAGTGTCTTGAAGAATATCTAGTCTAATAATATTTACTGTCATCATGGCAAAGACAAAATAAATCAGTTATTAGAGATGAGTTATTAAAACTATTATGATTAGAAATGTGTTGAAGAAAATCTGCTCTCCGGTAAATCCGTTTATAATCCATTAATAATTCTTACTTCAACTATATATATATATATATATATATATATATATATAGACATACATACATATAATATTTGTAGTAATTTTCAGTGAATATAGTTTCAATAATAGGTATATGCCGAGCCAGTGTTGTTCCCATACTGATAAACTTCCGGCGACTGGTTATTGGGACTTTTTTATATTTTATACGGTTCCTTTTAAAGCATCAATGTTGTAATGTAATTAAAATACAATCAGTTAAATAGACTTTAGCATTCATTTAGTTGCTCAAGCTTAAAACGAGACAAAAATCAGTTTACTCGCACACGTCTGTCAGGATCAGCAGGCTAGTGCAGAAGCTCTATTGAATATACTGGGGTAAAATATATGTTTATATTATGAAGACATGGCAGGGGAAATGTAATTTAATGCAGTGCTTCTTGTACAATCTGACACCCACTTTATATCGGATATCACTCAGCCAGTGGAGATCGCTGATAAAAAAAAAAACAGACCTTAAAACGCACTGATTTTGCAATGGCATACAGTTCACCTGAAGCGCTTAACCCTAAAAGCATATACTTCAGCATATACCCTATTCAAAATTCTTAAAATACTATAGTAGTCAATGGCTAATTATTTTAATTCTTCAAACTATCTCTAATGGAGAGTAAATTATGTAAACGTAAGTGATGACAGAATTTTCTATTTGAGTATACTGACTCTTTAAATGCAAAGTCAAGTATCTACTTGAATGCTTTAAAGTTTAATGAAAATAAATGTCAAAATATTAGTGAAACAATGCCTTGTTATATAATATATATAATTTATGTTAATTACAGGTAGAATCTGTTAATTATCTGTTATAAATGGTGTAATTCACAGATGTTTCCCTTTATTTATGATTGTAATTTGCATTATTAATATTATTATCTCTGCACTGTCCACTTTTGATGTTGAAAATTCAACTCTACAGTTTAACAAAGTGACTTTTATTGACATTTTAGTTTGAAATAATGTACAAGGAATAATATATAGAGACATAAGCTTGTAATATAACAGAAAAAGTATACTGGCATTTTTGTAGCATAATAAACAACACCAACCCAGACAATATATCACTTAAAACTATCAAAACAATGAGTGATCGTGCTGAATGTGATTCTGTTTTAATAATGTACCATGAACTTGTCCAGCTGGCCCTGCTCAAAGTTGTCCGTTTTGTTGTCGAGCTTCATCTCGTCAGATTTCCCTTTTTCTCCGTAGATCTGCAGAAGGATGGAGGCGTCTGTTCCTGCTCCGGCAAGATCCGTCGTCCAGATCCAGAGCGACCACGGATGTTCTGAAGAGCATAAGATCCATTAAACCTTTTAAATTTACAAACCTCCTGGCGCTCTATGTAACCCTTGCGTGCTGTTGGGTCATTTTCATCCACTCTGGGCTAATTTTGAGCCTTAATTTGGCCACAGCTTTCTCTGTGTTTCAGCAAATGGAGTGATTTTTGCTGACAAATCTGATTTTGACACATATTTTGGGATTTTACTACACTTTAACTATGCTAGTGTCAGTTTTTGCCCCATTGATTTCTGTTATAATCACATTTTTAAATGCAAAGCCATGACAGCAGATAATAATGCATTCTTGATTGTTGCTGGTTTGCCCTGTTTGGGAAGAGGTAATAAGGTAAAAAATGTTTACTTATGAATGTACCACAAAATCATACTGCAATACTTGTTTTCTTTAACCCTAACTACCTCTTTTGCACAATATTGCTCCGGGGTGTGTTTCCGAAAACCATCGTTAGCCAACTAAGGTCACAAGTTTTGTCATTACAAACATAGTTTGTTGATTTGGCATTTCCCAAATCCATCGTTCCAACGAACATTCGCAAACTGTGTTGCAAACTTCTATGCTTGCAACGACACCTCTGGAGCTGTAGTTATAAACATAGTTCCTGGCTGTGTTCTATTCCCAGTTATCCCCCCTATTCCCTATTTGTTTAGAACGCTCTAACATTTAAAGTTGGGATCATTTTTTTTTAAAGCATTAGGGTAATCTCTCTTAGGTGTAATTTGCTTTCAAAGTATTTTTACAGTTTAGTTTTAGCGATCTTCATGTTTACACTTGCGCTCCCCTTCGCAGTGCACTTTAAAAACATTGATGTCATTTTGAACACAGCCGTGGCTCATGACGAAAGCTATAGGTGACAGATTATTTAAAAGTGGAATTTATGTTACGTCTCCAAAGCATACATTAATGCTTTTAATTTATAGTGGGTTATTTATTAAGTATCTGTACTGTATATGACATGGGCCTGCTGGGTAGAACATTTCTGCAATGGTTTGCATGTGTCAAATTGTAGTTCAGCTGTGAGTTATGTCATTGTTTGGGAAACGCACCCCTGTCTGATGTAAAAGTACTTGCATAGTCTGTCTTAGGTTGTGTGTATAAATTTTTAGGTATTTAAGTTAAGTATTTATAGTATATGCAGTGTGCAAATTATACATTGACGATCAAGGAGTCTACTTTTTTGGTAATGTTAGTTTGTGTAATACATGCTTCAGTCATTTATGTATTTACTGAAACAACATCTAATTTATTAATGAAACAATTATGTTTTTAGTGTTTTCTGGGATATTTACCCCTAAATATCCCTGAAAACCCTGTTTGTGTGTGTTTACATGAAGGGGTAGTGTCCCAATTCTCTTTAGCTTGAAGGCGTAGGGCTAAGGGAAAGGGCTAGATACCCCTTGAAACTGAGATTTTCCACGACCACACTCGAAGTGAAGTTTATTTATAAACTAATTTCGAGAGGATCACGTGCTTATGATTGCTTGCAGCCGGCCCCGCATTATTCAATTTGTGATTTACCAATCAGACGATTCCTAAGCCACTATAAATACCCTAGGTTCCAAATCACAGCCATC
This sequence comes from Danio tinwini, assembly GCA_903798205.1. Taxonomy (NCBI): domain Eukaryota; kingdom Metazoa; phylum Chordata; class Actinopteri; order Cypriniformes; family Danionidae; genus Danio; species Danio tinwini. The sequence continues at coordinate 880,497 of CAIGQZ010032336.1, forward strand.
TCCGTTTTGAAGAATCCCCCCTTCCACCCCTACTCTTTCTCCTTTCCTAGATGGGTGGCACGGTGGCCCAGTGGTTAGCACTGTTGCCTCACAGCAAGAACGTCACTGGTCTTAGTCCTTACCAAGCCAGCCAACGTTTCTGTGTGGAGTTTACATGTTCTCCCCGTGCTCACATGGGTTTCCCCCGGGTTCTTTGGTTTCCTCCCACCGTCCAAAAACATGCAACTTAAGTTAATTGACTAATCTAAATTGGCAGCATAGATATGCTCCTAGTAAGAAGTTATATCTTATAAGCAATTACTATCTTTTTATTAGCTACTACAGCAGAGGAGTTCTTGAAATCTACCTGAGCTCAAACTCCCCTCTCGCCTTGCAAACGGGAGGGAGCCCCAGGCACGAGGATCTTATGAGCTCAGGGCTCTCTCCCGGGACAGCATGCCAAACAAGCTTTATAATCAATCATCAACTAAGTGTGAACTCTTGAAACCAAGGAATACGAAATCGTTCCAGAATACACCAGCTACAACGGCAGCATGGCTGCATACAGAAGTCAGGAGATGCACAAATTAGTATTTTTAGTCATTATTATGAATTTACAACAAACAAGCACGTTTTAATACGTTAAACCGTGTTTGTGTTTTACTGTCATAAAAAAAAACAATTAAGAAAACTCAGCTAAATTTTGCTATTTATAATCCATAATAATACCTCCTGTACAGCAGTCCCACAACATACTTCCACACCCTGTCAGAAATGTCTAGTGAATGAGACTTTTACAGTGTCTGCTATAATGTTAATGTAGTTTTTGTGTGTTTAGATGGCCACGGTGTTAATGCACAGTACAGTTACGATCTTATTCCCACATTATATCGTTATGATAACATGATATCATTGCCTTCTGTGATTTTTCCTGAAGATAAATACCAAAAAAATAACACAGCCATCGTATGATCTTATATGAGTTAAGAGATCGTTATGACATATGATGACATGTTCAGGTGTTGTAGTGCTGTCCCACTTCTTATGGGTAAATTTTGAAGCCCTTCCCCTTCACACTCTGTTGCAAAGGCTGTCTAACTTGACTTTTTTTTAGGCTATAAGTAGATACAAACTCCTATTTTACAACAAAAGTGTTTTGTGTTCTATCGGTGCTCTGGATCTGCCAGATTCAGACGGTTGAATTATTTTTTTTCCGGCATCGACTGATTGGCGTGATCATGCATTCACAATGTCCTTAAGAGGGCATATAGTGTTAATTTGGGGGGTCAGACACCCCTAAACTCCCCTGTAATTTGCACTCTGAGTATATATGGCCTATCATTAAATTAGAGCTCCAGTATGTTAGCTATATACAGGTTTCAAATAGCTCTTATGTCCAGTGTTGTGTTCATATTTATGATTATGTTTATTTATGTAGCACCGTGGTCCTGCGAGACATGATATTTCATTCCACTGTTTGCCCACACGTGGTGAACTGACAATTGAGCTCAACTTAAACTTATATTTGCATGATCAAGCTCTTTATCTATTACGGTATGATCCAAACTCACTTTTCTGCCTCTTCTGTCGGAGCGACACCATCTCGTACAGTTCTCTCTCGATAATCCCATCACCCTCGTCCTCATCCAGCCATTTAGAGCAGGGGAAGGTCTGCTCGATACCAGTGAACGGACAGAAGACCACCACCTACAACAAACACACACACACACACACACACACACACACACAAGTGTAACATTTTGTGTGTATAATCAGAATATAGATAGAGAGAGAAAGAGAGAGAGAAAGAGAGAGAGAGAGAGAGAGAGAGAGAGAGAGAGAGAGAGAGAGAGAGAGAGAGAGAGAGAGAGAAAGAGAAATAGAGAAAGAGAGAGAGACACACACAGACAGACCTTGTCGCTCGCAGTACCAACTGGGAGGGAGGGAGGTACGGACAGACAGACAAACGGACGGACGGACGGACGGACGAACGGACAGACGGACGGACGGATGGATAGATAGATAGACAGACAGACAGACAGACCTTGGATGGATGGATGGATGGATGGATGGATGGATGGATGGATGGATGGATGGATGGATGGATGGATGGATGGATGGATGGATGGATGGATGGATGGATGGATGGATGGTTGGATGGATGG
>CAIGQZ010032336.1:936391-946742 GCA_903798205.1 Danio tinwini
TTCTTGTATTTAATTTTGTGTTGTCACTCGTCACTTTATGTACACTGGAAGCTTCTGTTGCCAAAACAAATTCCTTGTGTGTGTGAAGCACACTTGGCAATAAAACTGATTCTGATTCTGATCTGAATTGCTGAGCGATTCATACGGCAGTTGCTGGGATAATTAGTTAAAAATAAATGCATATTATAATTATGCATAATAATAATAATAATAATAATAATAATAATAATAATAATAATATAATTCATATTATAAGAGCATGAAAGTGTTTTTTGACCTTGCATGCAGTACAGCCTGTTGTTGAAGACCCTTAAAACCAAAATATGACCCATTTTAATGTATAATAGGGGCTCTTTATTTGTTTTAACAAATTATTTGGATTGAACATAAAACTATTTAGTTGTCCCAAACAAAACCACAAGAATTGTGTTGTTTCAACTCATTTTTTAAAAAGTACAAGCAGCAAAAGTCATTATTTGAGTGATCAGTGTAAAAATGCTGGGATCCACACAATTCCTTTATGTTGTCTCTACACAAATCCCTTAAGTGTACTTAATCCTTTTTGTTTTTTACAAATTTAAGTGGATTAAACATAAAACTATCAAGTTTTTCTAAACAAAAACACAAGAATTGTGTTTATCTTATTTTAAATAATGTAAGTAGTTTGAACTTGAGTTTACTCAATAGTTTTTTCCACAAATGTAATTAGATTTAACATAAAACTACTAAATTGTCCCCAAATTAATAAGATGTGTGTTGTTAAACTCATTTTATATAAGTAGTTTGAACAAGCAGCAAGTCAGTTTGACACTAAAAAAATCTGGGTTCCACACAATTCCTTTACAAATCGCTTAATAATTTTCACAACTTTAAGTAGATTAAACATAAAACTATTGAGTCGTCCCAAAACCCCCACAATAATTGTGTTGTTTCAACTAGTTTTAAATACTGTAAGTAGTTTGAACTTAAGTTTGCTTAATTGTTTTTCACAAATTTAAGTAGATTGAACAAAACTGTAGTTTCAACTCATTTTAAATAAGTAGTTTGAACAATCATTTTTGGAGTGTAGTTAGTTTTATTCCTCAAAAGCAATGCTCATTTACAGTGTGATTTTCTCCAATAAATAAGATGATATAAGCTGTTCTTAGATGCTCTTCTCCTGGACGCTGTCATTAGTGATGCTCATCTGTAAACTCTGCTTTTTGCATTGACCATCATGGCTGTTGCACCTACAGGACTCCGTGCTGGAGTTCTGCCCGCCGTCGGGAGCTTTCGGCAGGTTTAATGAAGTCTGAGAGGTGCTGCTGATGTCCTGGAGCTCTCGGGACACACCAGACGGAGAGTCTCTGGAGGAAAACTGCAGGCCGTTTATACACAGCAGGCTGTTTGGGGTATGCTGGTCACGGGAGTCACTCCTGCAGAATAAACACTTGATGTTCTCTACCACTTTTGACAGGACCGCTTTACGCAGTAAGATGTAGATCCACGGGTCCAGGATGGGGTTGGTGGAGGCGAAGCGGATGGCCAGCAGATCTGGGTTTTTATCCAGTCGTTTCTCCACTGGAGTCTTATAAAGCTGGTTGAGAAACACCTGGACCTGCCAGAAAAAACACACAAATACACTTCATTAAACATGTATTATGCACATAGACAGGGCCAACCCGTCAAATGCGTGTAGATTTCAGCCGTGGCGGGTTACACAGACACTCTCACTAGCCACTTTGGCTGGTTGAAGATTATTTTTAAATTATAGTTATCTTTAGGGCAGGGTTTGACAATAGAGATGGCCCAATATGCGTCCAAATGTCATCTTAGAATCGAGAAGCAGCATGACCGACAAAAATAGCGTTCGCGCGAGCAAAGGAAAGCAGATGAATACCGAATGTGAGCATGATGATCACTCGCGCCGCGCGCACAGGTGATGTGATGTGCGCTCCCGTTTTCAGGCACAACCGTGCCTAGAAGAAGCATAACTGCTGCGATCGGTTCTCTTTCAAATAGACTGGACAAAAAAATTATGCTCTTGCACCCACAGTCCTGCTGCTTCTAAAAGCTCCGGATGTTTCTAAAATATGTGTTTTACGTTACCCATGTGCATGTAATCCTCCTTCATTATCACACAGGGTATGTTTTTCCCCTGTTTCTTTTGCTTACACTTATTTTTGGTAATATTGTTTAATTATCATTGTTAAAATAACATTGCTTTAATAAGAGATTAACTCCCCATGTATGTGTAGTTAACTAGTGATCTGAGAGACCTTTAGCCTGGACAGACTAGGCTACTGTGCAGTTTTAGACACATGGCAATAATTATTTATTTAGATGTAATTGTTTTTTTTAAAGAAAGGTTTTGTTTTACAAAATAAAAATTGTTGAATAAAAAGAGCCTGTATATAGCTATATTTAGCATGTTTTATATATTATTTAACATTTGTGGCTAAGAAATAATTATTTATTTATTTTTTGTGTGGTCAGAGATACATTTGGTAAATCCTCAGTGATGAGCTCTGAAAAGTCCTGTGAAATAAAAGCGAATTGCAATGTGACACTGTGAAACCACAGGCCATTTGCTCATGCACATTGAGCAGGGTCATACACACAATAAAGTGAAATGAATGAGGAGGCATGTGGACATAACACAAAGTCTAAATCAAGTAACTTTAGCAGGCCAAAGTCAAATTTATGCATATAAAATATATTTTCCCAACAACAAAATTGTGGCTAGTGAAAATGGTGAGTGGCTAGTAATGTTGGAAAACTACTAGCCACAGTAGCTGGTGATCAAAAAAGCTAATGTCAAGCCCTGAACATAGACAGATATAATGTACAGTGCTCAGCATAAATGAGTACACCCCATTTTAAAAGTGAATATTTTTATCAATTTCTCAGTGACTATGGGTAATATACAGAAGGGGGAGAGTGGGTACAAAAGTACCATTTCTCTTAAAACCTATTTGTAAAAGATAATGTTTTAGACCAGTCTCGTCACGATACTGGAATTTGGTACCAATTGATACTGAAATTTTTAAAATGTCCATTTCCTGCTAACATTTGAGTGTTGAAGTCATTGCATTTGGGAACAGAGATCCTGATACTGATTGATACTGGTTCTCAAGGTGTATGCATACCTTGATTCTAAGGGCCAAACAACAACAAAAAAAATAAGGTCAAGGATCTTGGTGTGACTCTGGAGTCAGATCTGAGTTTCAATAGTCATGTCAAAGCAGTTAGTAAATCAGCATACTATCATCTTAAAAACATCACAAGAATCAGATGCTCTGTTTCCAGTGAAGACTTAGAGAAACTTGTTGATGCTTTTATCAGCAGCAGGGTGGATTACTGTAACGGCCTCCTCACGGGTCTTCCCAAAAACACAGTCAGACAGTTGCAGCTCATCCAGAACGCTGCGGCCAGGATTCTGACCAGAAGCAGGAAATCAGAGCACATCACACCTGTCCTCAGGTCTCTACACTGGCTCCCAGTTACATTCAGAATAGATTTTAAAGTATTATTACTTGTCTATAAATCACTAAATGGTCTAGGAGCTCAATACATTACAGATATGCTCACTGAATACAAACCTAACAGATCACTCAGATCTTTAGGGTCATATAAACTAGAGACTCCAAGAGTTCAGTCAGAGCAGGGTGAATAGGCCTTCAGCTACTAACAGCGCCCCCTGCTGCTGAAATCAGCTTCCAGAAATGATCAGATGTGCTCCAACATTAGGCACATTCACATCAAGACTGAACACACATCTGTTCAGCTGTGCCTTTACTGAATGAGCACTGTGCTACGGCCCACAGATCGCACTATTGAGTCGTTCTCTTCTTTTTCACTATTTTATAACCTGTTTTAACACATTTTAATCTGTTTTCATCTGGTTTTAATCATTTTTATTATCTGTTTTTATTTTCTTATACTTGTCTCTTTTATTCCTGTTTATGTAGAGCACTTTGAATTACCACTGTGTATGAAATGTGCTATAGAAATAAACTCGCCTTGCTGTTGAGCGCATACTTATACAGCGCTGATTTGCCATTGTGTTCACATGCTCAACAGAAATGACTGTGATTGGCTGGGAAGGTCATCAGTTCACCTAACTCACCGCTGTTTACTGATGGCCCGTTTCCACTAATTGGTACAGTACAGTACGGGTCGGTATGGGTCACCTTTAACAGTTTCCACTGCCAAAAGGCTACCAATGGTGGGCATGGCGTACGACAAAGTTTTAGTCTACGTCATTCTCACTCGAGGAAATGCCTACAGTAAAGCTGTACGAGTCGTTCACATATCATATGAGAAGCTCTTCCAGACTTCTCTGATGTTTCTATGAGCATGATTTGAGTATAACTGCAGATCAATGATATCAATGCGAAATAGCCTACTGTAACGTCTGCAATTGTTTAAAATAAATAAATAAATGCAACATATATGAACACTTACAGACCCTTACAGTCCCCGATATGTTACCAATTACAGAAAAATTACACACAGCATATATTTAGTCCTTATAGGTTCAAAAACAATATGAAATATAGCCCACAGTCAGAGCAAACCTCTCATCTGTGTCTGTAATCTTCAGCAGCACATGTAGCCTCTGTTAGAGAGTAATTCCCTCATTCCCAGCTCATAATAGTCCAAAAGATGATTATAATAGCTACATATACATGGCAGGTTGTTCATCTTTTAAGCTGCCGAAAGAATCATATGTTTCTTTGTTTTTTATGGCTTCTTCTTTGTTTTTTCTCGCGCCATTCTTGGGTTTTTCGTTTCTGAAAGGATCGGATGTCAGAAGCTCTTCAATAATCACGTGCACGTTATTATCAGCTCAAGAAGTTCGTTATTGAAAATACAGACGCACACAAAACAGTGAAACCGCTCACACTATAGAAACTGCCTTGTAAGCAACTACGGGGCATAGAGTAGATTCTGCTCTTCTTAGATTTGTGGCTGTTCATCAAGACGACGACAAGGTTTGTTTGAGCTCAGGTCGATTATGGCTTGTTATTATATGTATCAGAGCTGCACGATTCTGGCTGAAATGAGAATCGCCATTTTTTGCTTAAAATCACGATCACGATTTTCTCACGATTCTGTAGATGTAAAATGAAGGTTAATATAAAAAGGATTTATTATTGTTATTTTTCAAACACATGGTAAAACAACTATAATATTAATAATAATATGTGTAGCTCTCCTGTTGGTTAAAATGCTACATTTTTAATAGACTTTGAATGATGGACTTGAACAGACTTTAAATACATCCTGGTCATTAATGCACAGTAAAGTGACGACATCAGAATACAATTATTCATAATTCTGATGTTGAATTATTATGTTTGAGACATATGCATGCAATCTGTCATTGACAACATTATTAGAGCATTTTTTCACTGGTAAAATCAGACATTTGTCATTATCAGATACACTTTTGCATTATATTCAACATTATATAGGCTACAGTAGTTATACTGACACTGTTAAACTGTTATTTTTATGCACAACTCTCTGTGTTCGCTATTAAAGAAAAACATTAAATGCTTGTAATCATAACTGTAAAATGCGATATGATTATTTAAATGATGAGCGTGCTTTCGGTTTTGCTGTTCATACTTCCCGTGTGGCTCACAAACGATCACTCTGTGCCACAAACTGAATGTTATTTACAACTTTATTACCTGTTATTCACAGCCTATGCAAGTTCTGTCTGCTAAAGTATGTAGACATACATCATTAAGTAGGGCACGCGCCCGCCCTCTCTGTGGTAACAGCTCACGGTACGCGTGATTTCACGGCCGCAAATACATCATTACATGAGGACAAAAATAAAATTTTTGAGTGAACTAACTTTTAAATACAGTATGTGACCCTTTCAACATCATTTGGAAGTGTCCATGTCGCTGAGCAATGCATGTAAAACAATAAAAAGACTTGTGCAGCCGCCTATGCTGAACTTGAAAATATGATTGGCAGAATCATAGAAATGCTGGATTAAGATCGTCTGGGGGGTCGAATCGAGATCGCGGTCTTTTTTCGATTAATCGTGCAGCTCTAATATGTATATATTATTACGGTGTAATGTCTCGGCTGTGTTTTTAAAATGGCACTTCCTTTGTTTTCATTCTCCTGCTTGTGCACAAGCTAGTGACGTATCTCTGTAAAACAATAGCTTGCCTAGCTCCGATTTTTAGTACCCTTTTGTTGTGCTAGGTGCCTTTCCAAAAGGGTAATCAAAAAGTGGTACAGTACGGTTCGCATTTAGGTACCCTTTTGACAGTGGAAACAGCCATAGAAGTATATCGAACCATACCGTACCACTCAGTGGAAATGGGCCACGAGTGTAACCATAGATACAGGCACACTGGAGCGTTTCAAAGTCACGTCAAGCTAGTTTGTCTATAAGCTGAAATACGAGCGATCCGCTGATGAATTGTTGCTTTACACTTCAGTGTCTCTGTATCTCTGGTTACACGCAGTAAACAGCAGTAAGTTTGGTGAACCGATGACCTTCACGGCCAATCACAGTCATTTCTGTTGAGCCGGTGAACACAATGGCAAATCAGCGCTGTTTAAGATCTCTCTCAACAGCACTCAAATGTTAGCTGGAAATGAACATTCAGTATCGCTTGGTACCGAGTTACAGTATCGTGACAACCTTATTTTAGACAGAAATATATTTTGGCTGTGGTTACTAACTCATAAGTGTGCTCTATCAATATTAGTTGGTATTTTGAACAAATGTTGTACAACTTTAATATAACTTCACTTTAAACAAAGTGCACATTGTTAATCTTGACCCTGTCCGTAGGGACGAAACACAACAATATGTGCTAGATTTACTGGCTTAATCATGTTTATTTTAAATATATCTGACTGTGACCTTGTTAATGTTCACGGCAAACTTATTTTGTCCTTTATTTTTGCAAACAATATTAAACTGCATTTTCATTTTAGATTTCAGATCCATCAAAAGTTTCGGAAGCAACCCAACAATGCAAAATGTTCAAATATTCTACAATTGTTGAATATGTTTTATTTTTATTTTTATTATTATTGGCAATATGCTAGTTTTTCCCAAAAATTTAATATTTATTGGGTTTTGTTTGAACTACAGAACAAAATACATTTAATAACATCTAATTAAATAAAAAAAGTAAAAAAACATTGAAACATCAGGAATTCAACAAATGTTAAAAGGGTGAAAATAAATATATAACAACAATGTTCAATACATGTTTTTGTATCTTGCATTTCACAGCTTTCCAGTGTGTTAAACTAATTTGTTAATTGTTGCTGAAATGTAAGACATCTGAACAACACAATAAGACACCAACAAGGGTTTGAAAGCTTAAACATCAAAAGATGTTGCATGGTCCACCTGCTTAAGAAAGTGTTAAAAGGGGATCCATATTTTATAAAAAATCTTGTAATTTTCCTTTAAGAGTGTATGTCAGCTTCTTCAGAGCAAGATTGCTAGTCATTTTTGCTAGCAATTACACGTTTCACTTAGAGTAAACAAAAATCTAATAATTTGCGCTTGCTTGTGTTCAGATCCAGGTTTACAGGGGGCAATATGCAGGATTGCTTTCCAGGCTATAACAGCACATTCAGCATGAAACCCTTGATGGAGCTGCCAAATATCAGCTGATTTCGGTGCGTGAAGTTCAGTTTTTAAGTGCAGAAATTTTCTTGTCGCCGCACTTTTTTTTTTTTCTGTATTACAGGTTGTGTTTCTGTTCATGCATCATAGTAATGATCAATCTACAGGTTATTCAGTGCAATAACACATCATTAAGTTTGTGATGTCTGAGTTTAATTGTTTAAGAGTAAATCAGGTTAAAATGGCAAGAGTTCCTGTGGGGATGACAGTAATGGCTTGTTTCCACTGAGTGGTACAGTACGGTACGGTTCGGGTCGGTACGGGTCACCTTTATCAGGCTTGCGTTTCCATTACAAAGGGTACCCTTTTGGTGGGCGTGGTGTACTACAGAGAGTTTCAGTCGACGTCATTCTCGCTCGAATAAATGTCTACAGTAAAGCTGTACAGGTCGCTCACATTATATGAGAAGCTCTTCTAACAAAACAGATGCTTTAAACATATTAATACTTGTTTATAAATGTTTATTACTAACATTTCTATCAACATGATTTGATTATAACTGCAGATCAATGACAGTGTGACAGTGTTACAGCCTACTGTAACATCTGCAATTATATAAAATAAATAAATACATCCAACATATATGAGCACATACAGACCCTTACAGTCTCCGATATGTTACCACTTACAGATAAACGACACACAGCATACATTAAGTCCTTATTTGAGTTCGGCAATCCTTGTAATCCTGTCGGGCTTCTTCTTTTTTTCCGCGCTTCACTCTCGCGTTTGTCCTTTTCTTTCTGAATGGATCAGATGTCGAAGACGCTTCATTAATCACACACACGCTATTATCATCAGCTCAAGAATTAGTTTTATTAAATCTAGACGCGATCGCGAGAAAGCGAAAACCGCTCGCACTTTTAGACGGCCTCGTAAAACAACAACAGGACACGGCAGATTCTTGGCTTTGTGGCTGTTCATCAAGACAACGACAAGGTTTGTTTTGAGCCCGGGTCATCCATGTATCGTTATTATATGCATATAGTTGTCTCGGCTGTGTATTTAAAAACATGGCGGCTCCATTGTTTTGATTCTGGCTAGCTCCACGAGATCGTGACGTATCTCTGTAAACCAATCAGCGTTCAGCTGCGCGTGTAGCTCTACCTTTGGGTACCCTTTCTCGTCTTTGGTACCCTTTCGAAAGGGTGCCGAAAAAGTAGTATGGTACGGATCGGTTCGGTACGCTTTTGACAGTGGAAACGGCCATAAAAGCGTACTGACCCGTACCGACCCGTACCGTACCACTCAGTGGAAACGGGCCTGTTATTTATGCCCCACTGCTAATAGATAAACCTTCCACATTAGAGTTTTAAGTGTTTTGATTCAGATGTTTTATAAAATGAATGCATATTGCCAATAATAGTAAAAAATAATCAACAATTGTAGGAAATTGTAATGTTTTGCATTGTTGGGTTGCTTTTGAAACCTGTAGATATCCTGTAGATTGATAACCTGTAGATTGACCATCATCATGATCAATGAAATGAGAAACAACTTGTAATAAGGAAAAAAGAATCACCACAATAATTTACTTTCTGCACTTAAAAACTGAAATTCGGAGCGAAGTGCGGGACATGAAATCAGCTGATATTTAGCAGCTCCATTAAAGGCTGCATGCTGAATGTGCTGTTATAGCCTAGAAAGCAATATTGCGTATTACAATTCAACAATTGTAGAATATTTGAACATTTTGCATTGTTGGGTTGCTTCCGAAACATTTGATGGAGCTGAAATCTAAAATTAAAATGCAGTTTAATAATGTTTGCAAAAATAAAGGACAAAATAAGTTTGTCGTGAACATTAACAAGGTCACAGTCAAATATATTTAAAATAAGTGAAATTTATTTATACACTAATTTGGAGAGGATCACGTGATTATGATTGAACACGGCTGGTCATGCATTAACCATGTATGACCAACCAATCAGACGATTTCTAACCCACTATAAAGAGCCAGGGTTTCTCACTACAGTCATCTTCGTTTGAAGAATCCCCTCTTCCACCCCTACTCCTCCTCTTTTCCTTTCATAGGGCTGCACGGTGGCCCAGTGACTAGCACTACGGCCTCACAGCAAGAACGTCACCGGTTCAAGTCCTTTAACAGACTGGCTGTCGTTTCTGTGTGAAGTTAACATGTTCTTCCCGTGCTCGCGTGGGTTTCCCCCGGGTTCTCCGGTTTCCTCCCACAGTCCAAAAACATGCACTACAAGTTAATTGAACAATCTAAATTTAGCACTAGTCAAACTTTTATCCATCAGCATATCTCTCCGTAGCAATTATTTTCTTCATCAACTCTTACAAAAGGGGGGAGTTCTCGAGATCTACCCGAGCTCAAAGCTCCCCTCTCGCCCTGCAAACGGGAGGGAGCCCAGGGCTCAAGGACCTTTTGAGCTCAGGGCTCTCTCCCGGGACAGCATGCCAAACTTGCTTATAATCAATCATCAGCTAAGTGTGAACTCTTAAAAGCCAGTAAATCTAGCACATATTGTTGTGTTTCTTTGGACCCACTTGCGTCTTGGGCCAAAAGCAGGGTGCGAATTACAGGGGGCTTTGGGGGGGGGGGGGGGGGGGTTTGTCCCGGTTGGAGGAAGGGGTGGCCCCCCTGGGGGGGAAAAAAAAAGAGGGGGGGGGGGGGGGGGGGGGGGTTCTTTAATAGTAACAAATAGCTTTCTTAAATATTAGCTT
>CAIGQZ010032336.1:998398-1023907 GCA_903798205.1 Danio tinwini
TGCTCCTCTCCTCCTGCCACTGAACACACACACAGGGTTTTTGCACCATTTTAAAAGTAAAATTTAATGCTTTTAAAGACCTTTTTAAGACCTCAACAAATATAATTTAAGACCCAAAAAATTAATAATTTCTTTGAGATAGGTTTTACTGCCTCCTACAATGGAAATCAAAAGAAAGTTTTCCATTTGGTATCAATTATGTGCAATGTGTAAACTCGGTAAGTAAAGAAAAATTAAAAATACTTTTCTTTCAGACCTTTTTCTTTTCTTTTTTTTGTTCCTTTGTGATGTAGAACAGAGCCAACGTAACATAGATAAGTTGAATACACTAAACAACACAATGCCTTGTATGAAGGAACCACATAGAGTAGAATACTGAACATAAGCTCAATAATGAGTCCTCAAAACAGCCTTTCACAAGCCAAAATGTGGACAAATAATCTGCATAACTGTTAAAAACACAAATGTTATTACATGATTTTAATGTGAGAAACCCTTTGTTTTGTAACATCCCAAATTCTCCTCAAGACATGTGGCATCTCTCTTCTCAATTTCATGGTCTAAGTCCACCAACTCCCTTCTCTTTTCCTCGCATCTTTTTCCTCATGGAATTAGATTTAGTAATAATTTCTGCTATCTTGGTGTATACAGGGAGTGCAGAATTATTAGGCAAATGAGTATTTTGAGCACATCATCCTCTTTATGCATGTTGTCTTACTCCAAGCTGTATAGGCTGGAAAGCCTACTACCAATGAAGCATATTAGGTGATGTGCATCTCTGTAATGAGAAGGGGTGTGGTCTAATGACATCAACACCCTATATCAGGTGTGCATAATTATTAGGCAACTTCCTTTCCTTTGGCAAAATGGGTCAAAAGAAGGACTTGACAGGCTCCGAAAAGTCAAAAATAGTGAGATATCTTGCAGAGGGATGCAGCACTCTTAAAATTGCCAAGCTTCTGAAGCGTGATCATCCAACAATCAAGCGTTTCATTCAAAATAGTCAACAGGGTCGCAAGAAGCATGTGGAAAAACCAAGGCACAAAATAACTGCCCATGAACTGAGAAAAGTCAAGCGTGCAGCTGCCAAGATGCCACTTAATGCCACCAGTTTTGCCATATTTCAGAGCTGCAACATCACTGGAGTGCCCAAAAGCACAAGGTGTGCAATACTCAGAGACATGGCCAAGGTAAGAAAGGCTGAAAAACCACCACCACTGAACAAGACACACAAGCTGAAACGTCAAGACTGGGCCAAGAAATATCTCAAGACTGATTTTTCTAAGGTTTTATGGACTGATGAAATGAGAGTGAGTCTTGATGGGCCAGATGGATGGGTCCGTGGCAGGATCGGTAAAGGGCAGAGAGCTCCAGTCCGACTCAGACGCCAGCAAGGTGGAGGTGGAGTACTGGTTTGGGCTGGTATCATCAAAGATGAGCTTGTGGGGCCTTTTCGGGTTGAGGATGGAGTCAAGCTCAACTCCCAGTCCTACTGCCAGTTTCTGGAAGACACCTTCTTCAAGCAGTGGTCCAGGAAGAAGTCTGCATCCTTCAAGAAAAACATGATTTTCATGCAGGACAATGCTCCATCACACGCGTCCAAGTACTCCACAGCGTGGCTGGCAAGAAAGGGTCTAAAAGAAGAAAAACTAATGACATGGCCTTCTTGTTCACCTGATCTGAACCCCATAGAGAACCTGTGGTCCATCATCAAATGTGAGATTTACAAGGAGGGAAAACAGTACACCTCTCTGAACAGTGTCTGGGAGGCTGTGGTTGCTGCTGCACGCAATGTTGATGGTGAACAGATCAAAACACTGACAGAATCCATGGATGGCAGGCTTTTGACTGTCTTTGCAAAGAAAGGTGGCTAAATTGCTCACTGATTTGTTTTTGAATGTCAGAAATGTATATTTGTGAATGTTGAGATGTTATATTGGTTTCGCTGGTGAAAATAAATCATTGAAATGGGTATATATTTGTGTTTTGTTAAGTTGCCTAATAATTATGCACAGTAATAGTCACCTGCACACACAAATATCCTCCTAAAATAGCTCAAACTAAAAACTACTTCCAAAAATATTCAGCTTTGATATTAATGAGTAATTATCAGTCTTAATAAATACACTTTGCATATGAAGTAAATCATATTTCTAAGCATTTACTGGGGCACTGGTGATTTTCAAATTGAGTCTAGCGACGCCCCTGTGCTATGCACTTTAAATGCAGCAAGTAATATGTGAATGTTTGCACATGGATTATGATTTTGGCTCGCGGGAGAGGAGGGCGCGATTGAAATTGGCCAAACTTGGGGGGGCGTGTGTCCTAAAAGTTTGAAAACCCCTGGTATGGAGAACCCACAGTACCGTTGAGTTTAGAGTGTCTGGCGGTGAAATGAAACTTGTTATAGCCGACTGTGAGGTGGCGTCTGAAATAGTAACATCGTTAGGTGGAGCTGCAAACAATGCAAGGATTAACCTGGACCCGCTATGACTAGCTGCTGCAACTGGTGCATTTATCCTCATGTGCGACTCGATGGCTTTGAGCCCCATGGTCACCTCACCTCAACAACCACGTAATGGCAGCATGCAGGTGCAGAGCGACTTCAGCGTCTGTAGCCGACCTACTGTAACAAGCTAATGAATCACGGAGACTGTCATTTCACTCCCGTTTCACACATACTAAATTGATCAACTATTAGATGTCTTACGGTGGACCACTGTGCTTTCCTATCGTCATTAAGCACACCGACTGAAAATGTAATACCTACAGCAACTTTACGGTAAATTTAAGACAATTTAAGACCTTCATTTCCCGGATTTAAAATTAAAACTTTTTAAGAAGCCGCGGGAACTCTGACACACACGCACGCACGCACGCACATAAAATAATCTTATGTTAAAACGAAAAACAAGATTATTTTGCTTACCCCACTGGAGATTATTTTGCTTGCAGAGTTTTTAATCAGACGATAAATGATTTGCAGTATGAAATATGAATAAAATTAAATACAGCCAACACTTCAATGAACAAACAAACCTATTGTTAAAACACTGTAGCTCCAATTACTTTTAAAGGGTTTTATACAAACAGAAGCAGCTTCTCAATAAAAAAACAGTAAAATAAATGATGTTTAATGCTTATATTTAGTTTTGAGTATTTCAAATGTTATTTTTTGTGATTAAGGTTTTAGTAATGTAAAACTCACATCATTTTGATTTATCTCTCAAGACAAATTGTTTTTGCTCGTCTTGAAAATGCTTCTTGAATTAAGAATATTTAAATATCTGAACCAGAAACAAGACAATAACACTAAATTCTGCAGCAATGCAGTGCTCAGATACTCACGCTAAGCTCAGGTTGGGTTGCCAGATATTTGCTGAGAGCATGAAGAGACAGAATCTGTGTGGAGATTTGCTCAAACGATTCCTGAAGCATCACTTCCTCCACAACTGAACATGCTCCTGGATTCAACATGACAAGAGAAACTGTGTGTTATTAACATTTATACTACTGTTGTGTCGAATGCTTGATTCTGATCGGCGGTTTAAGGTTTATTGTTATTTTCAGATAAATACACAGGTAAAGTAGTTCCGGCATAATCATAATCACATAAAGCCTTTTGTTTAATAGTTTTTTTTTTAAATATTAAGAATTATATAACACACAAAATAACTAGAAAAACTAATCTAGTAGAAGAAATATTGATTATTAACATTTACACTACGAGTCTGTTTGGCTGCTGATCATTCTAAGGTGTCCTTTATTGTCAGATAAAGGCACAGCTAAAGTAGTTCCGGTAGGTTTTGAGCACATCATAGCTCCATATCACTCTGCTGAATGATTAGAGTTGTTTAGCTACTAGTCAAACATCATATCAGAACACAACACAAGGCTTTCGAGAGGATGTGGAGGAAACTAGTGCTGCACAAACACCTGACAAATAAACTCTCCAACACAACATCTCAACAGGGGATGTAGCAGAGGAGAAGCACAATGATCACCTACTATCTGCTGAATTATTAGAAAACAATGTACAGCTAAAGTGTAATGGCCACTCCACAAAAGGCGTGCATTATTTATCTAACAATTGAATAACCCATCATCAACTAATCGCAATTTATAGTCAGAC
This sequence comes from Danio tinwini, assembly GCA_903798205.1. Taxonomy (NCBI): domain Eukaryota; kingdom Metazoa; phylum Chordata; class Actinopteri; order Cypriniformes; family Danionidae; genus Danio; species Danio tinwini. The sequence continues at coordinate 1,002,531 of CAIGQZ010032336.1, forward strand.
ACTGAAAGACGAAAAGATTCACAAACCTTTAAAGTCTTTGTCTTTTATAAAGGAGTCGATCAGAATATTAAAGGTGAAGTCATCAGGAAATATGCCGAACTGAACCTACAAGACAACATGGAAATTGCCGCATGAACAGAATCATACAGACAGATATGACACCACTGAAATGTTTGAATTGAATTTTTTTTCAGCGGGATGCATTAAATTGGTCAAAATCGACATTTATAGTTGATATTAGAGGTGCAACAATACAGACTTCTCACAGTTCTGTTTGGTTTTAGGTAGTAAAAAAGCACTGTAAAATAAAAATAAATCTACAAGCAAAATGCTATACAACAATAATACAATACAGCAAGAATAATAAAAACTTAACAGTGCTTTTCATGCATCTAACAGTAGTTCAGTTACATAAATATAATCAAATCTAACACTGTACATAATGTTCACTGAATACATTAAATAAAGGTTTACTATTACTATAGCTATATCTGATCAGTCAAGAGCAGAGTGAGGGATTTCATTATCTTCTGTTGTTTGATTAATATTAAAACAGAGAGCAGGAATACAGCCTTTAAAAAATAATCCACATCTTTAAACATCTGATCAACAGTGTATGAAGTGATTTAATATCTCATTTTAATTAGGAACTACTGTATATACAGTGTTGAGCATAAATGACCCCTCACTGGTCTTGCTTTTACATTCATGTTTTCTACAGGATGCTTTACACAGTAATATATTTGTGCATATTAGATTAGTCAGTACCAAAGACAAAACTGATAAAAACAACTGAAGATCAGAGTGCAAAAATTACTACACACAAATTAATATGTTGGGCAAAAATATTACATAAAATGTTAATAAACAGAATAAAGAAGAAACTTAAAAATATATAAAATATAAATAATTTTTTGTCATTTGTTACTGGGTTGAATAGCACCATATTCTGACCTGTAAAATAAAATAAAATAAAAATAAATAAAATATATATTTTTAAATAAAATACAAAAAAAAAATAATTAAATTGAAATAAAAATAATCTATAATATTTTTAAAAATAAAAATGTCAAAATTCTATAAAATATAATTAAATTAATTAAATAAAAAAAATTATAAAAAAATAAATAAACAATATATGAAATAAAATAAAAAACAAAATGAATTTTAAATTATATAAATAAATAAAATAATAACATAAATTACATAATAAAATACAAAACTCTAAATAAAATAAAACAAATGAAAAATCATCCATTTAAATTAAATAAAAAATTTTATAAAAAGAAAAAATATAATATACAAAAAAAAATCTACAAAAATAAATTAAAAATAAAATAAAATCCAGACCTTGTTCTTCAGTGTGTAAAGAGCTTTATCTCTGGCTCCGTATTTAAGACACTGGCGGATCCAGCTGTGAACAGTCCAGTCCCGGAGAAACCAGCAGTTTGGACTGTGACGAAACCTGAACACACAAACACACTCACAGCAACACATACACAGCAACACCTAAACAAAACAGCAAAATAATGTGGTGATACTCACTTATACAGGTAATACTCTGCTTGATCCACTTCCTCTCTGGATGATATATTATCTATGAACTGAACATACATGTGCATATGTACCTTAAACACAAATACTGAGGAAAACAATCATTTTTCTTTACAATAGAGGCATTATAAATTCAGTATTCACTCATTTCTGTTCGGCTTAGTCCCTTTATTAATCTGAGGTCGCCACAGCAGAATGAACCGCCAACTTATCCAGCATATGTTTTACACAGTGGATGCCCTTCCAGCTGCAACCCAGTACTGGGAAACACCCATACACACTCATACACAATGGAAAATTTATCTTAACCAATTCACCTATAGTGCATGTGTTTGGACCTGTGAGGGAAACTGGAGCACCCAGAGGAAACCCACACCAACAAGGGGAGAACATGCAAACTGCACACAGAAATAACAACTGACCCAGCCGAGACTCGAACCAGCGACCTTCTTAAATCATTATATAGTATAAAATAATTAAAAATAGGGCTGCATGACACTGGGAAAATAGTCCAATGGTTATTAAGAGAAAAAATTATAATAATTCCATGATTTTTGTGTATTTTCACAGCAAAACACAAAGATTTAAACACATAATGGCATAAGTTTTGGGAAAAGCTGTCAAAAAATGCAAAAATGAATAAATAAATGAATCCTGAAGTGACATATATGTCTTGAAATTCTCATAATCTAGCCTTGTTTTAAAAAAATAATCATATTTTAATAAAATCTAAAATTATATACGATGTTGTGGATTTTTTTCATTATGATGTCAAAAATGATTTGGAATATCAATATTGTTCATGGTATCATATCCAAGTTATAAATTACAGCATCGTGACAAAAGTACTTGCACTTAGTGTTGTCACGATACTGGAATTCGGTACCAATCGATACTGGAATTTAAAAAACGTCCATTTCCTGCTAACATTCGAGCGCGTTCTTCTACAGCGCTGATATGCCATTGTGTTCACGTGCTCAACAGAAATGACTGTGATTCACTTTCGCCAATTGGTGAAGTGTTTTCCTCGCCGCTGTCGCCATTGGCTTGCATGGTTCGGGATCTGTAGAGCTGCGCATCGATGGATTTGCTCTTCAGTGTTTGGACTCTCAGTAGTGATTATTAACCCACACTGACCTGAGCTAAACTGAACTTAAACACTGAAAACTGAACTGACACTGTTTACATTAACTATAAACTTCCATGTGAAGCTGCTTTGACACAATCTACATTGTATAAGCGCTATACAAATAAAGATAAAAATGAATTGGTGTGAAGGTCATCAGTTTACCGAACTCACCGCTGTTTACTAAATGTAAACACAGATACAGGGACACTGGAGCATATAGTATAAATCAATTAAAATTAGGGCTGCATGATACTGGGAAAATACTTTGGTGCAATGCAGATGCAGATAATTCGGTATCGGTTCAGTAATAGATCAAAACCGGTTATTACGTACTGACCTCATTCATCTCCTATGCGCGATGTCGCGGTAGAATACAATAGAGGAGGCGAGAGTGACTAAATAAATTTCACTACTAGGGAGAAATGCTGTAAAACTCCATCTCTGCCAGCGTCACTCATCGGTGAACAGCGCTTTTATTTTTAAAGCCAATCGCAGTCCTTTCTGCTGAGCGGGTGAAGACAATGACCAATCAAGAGTGTAAGAACCCGCTTGACAGCACTCAAAAAGCAAGATGAATAATAATTACATTAGTTAATTTGCTATAAATGCTCATTTTGTCTTCTGTGCATGTATCAGAGTTTTGTTTTCAACATTGAAAAAAAGTGTTTTTTGAGCAAGTAAAATTGAAGGTACAGTTCATAAATCTTACTGTTTGTATTGAAGGACAAAATTGTGTTACAAGTAATATATAAATATTAATATATTTATAGATTTGAACAAAAAAAAATGTGTTTTGAAGAAAAAATCTAATTGTGTATGGAAAGTATCGTCAATGCACCGAGATATCGAATTGAATCGAATCAATGGCATGATAATTGTAACCGAACCTTGAGACCAGTGTAGGTTCACACCCCTACTGTTTACTAAATGTAAACACAGATACAGGGACACTGGAGCATTTTTAAAGCCATAAGATCAGCTGGTCTGTTTATAAGTTGACATATTAAGCATCTGCTGACAAATCATGGCTTTGAAATGCTCCAGTGTCTCTGTATCTCTGGTTACACTCAGTAAACAGCGGTGAGTTCGGTGAACCGGTGACCTTCACGGCCAATCACAGTCATTTCTGTTGAGCATGTGAACACAATGGCAAATCAGTGCAGTTTAAGAACAAGCTTAATGGCGCTCAAATGTTAGCGGGAAATGGATATTTTTATGGTGGCTGGAGAAAGCCACCATTCTGATATTCTACATAAACTTATTATTATTCTTCCGTCTTCTTCTTCTTCTGTCTTCTGAGACTAATTTTAAAGTGTATCTCCTCCTAAACCTTTCAAGCCACATACTTTAAACTTTCGTCAAACTTTCAAACTGGTCTGACTCGGGTTGCTATATCTTTTCTAATTGATCTGACTTTTGGTTTTCCGAAAAACGACCCAGAAAATTCCCAAAAGTCCCATTGAGTTAACATTGGGTCAAACTTTGTGAGCTCATAACTCTGCATCAGACTGTCCCACAGACTAATGGCTGAGCTCATTTAACTCAGTCTAGCCAGCAGCCAATCACTGATGACCTTTAAACTTACTAGCCACTCCCTAGCAACCACTTACAGCACCCTAGCAACTGTCACATAGACTTCCATTGTAAAAGACTGTCATTGACTTAACATTGAATAAACCTTTGTGAGCTCATAACTCTGCATCAGACTGTCCCACAGACTAATGGCTGAGCTCATTTAACTCAGTCTAGCCAGCAGCCAATCACTGATTACCTTTAAACTTACTAGCCACTCCCTATCAACCACTCACAACACCCTAGCAACTGTCCCATAGTGTGACTAGCTATTCTAATACATGCTAATAGTTTTAACATCCTACAGACATACTAATTTTGCTAGATAGATGCTAGCAACACACTAGTGACATGCTAGTCATGCTAGCACATGCTAATTCATGCTAAAACAAGCTGATTTATGCTAGAATCATGCTAGTAACATGCTAGAATCATGGTAGTAACATGCTAATTCATGCTAGAATCATGCTAACAACATGCTAACTCATTCAAGAATCATGTTGGCAACATGCTAATTCATGTTAGAATCATGCTAACAACATGCTAATTCATGCTAGAGACCGGCTAGTAACATAGTAATTCATGCTATAATCATGCTAGTAACATGCTAATTCATGCTAGAATCATGCTAGTAACATGCCAATTCATGCTAGTAACATGCTAATTTATGCTAGAATCATGCTAGTAACATGCTTCTTCGCGCTAGAATCATGCTAGTAACGTGCTAATTCATGCTAGAATCATGCTAGAACCATGCTAATTCATGCTAGTAACATGTTAATTCATGCTAGAATCATGCTAGTAACATGCTAATGCATGCTAGAATCATGCTAATTCATGCAAGAATCATGCTAGAACCATGCTAATTCATGCTAGTAACATGCTAATTCATGCTAGAATCATGCTAGTAACCTGCTAATTCATGCTAGAGTCATGCTAATTCATGCTAGAATCATGCTAGTAACATGCAAATTCACGCTAGAAACATGCTAATTCATGCTAGAATCATGCTAATAACATGCTAGTTCATGCTAGTAACATGCTAATTCATGCTAGTAACATGCTAATTTATGCTAGAATCATGCTAGTATCATGCTAATTCATGCTAGAATCATGCTAACAACATGCTAGTTCATGCTAGAAACATGCTAGTAACATGCTAATTCATGCTAGTAACATGCTAATTTATGCTAGAATCATGCTAGTAACATGCTCATTCATGCTAGTAACATGCTAATTCATGCTAGAATCATGCTAATTTATGTTAGCAACTGCCTAGCAACCACTAGAAACATGCTAACATATGTACTTATCTATGTCGACTGTTTCAAATTTCATAAAAACTACTTCAGTTATTTACACTTTAAAACCACTTCAAACTTTCAGACTCGGCTTTCTTAAGCCCCCATGAAGTTTGTCGTCAAACTTTAATATCTAGTTTTAATTAAAATATCAATTGGTATCTTGTTCCAATATCGTGACAACACTACTTGCGATATAACATTTCTCTTGTGAAAAATTCATAGCATGAAAATAAAAAGCAATACTTAAAATTCAGTACAGTATAAAATAATACCAAATTAGGATTGCATGATACTGGGAAAACATGCAATATGAGATATTGTTGAGTACTGAAATGCATTATATAATATATAAATTCAGTAATGTATAAAATAAAACAAAATTAGAGCTGCATAATACTGGGACAATATGCACAATGGGGTAAGAAAAACAATCCTGTTTTCACTTTGAAATAAGTTTATTTTACTCACACCATTGGCAGATTATTTTGACTTCTCTTTATTTTGGCTCATTATTTCTGAAAATGTTTCTTGATTTAAAAGGCACCTATTTTAACCCTTTTTTAAGATTTAAGATCTTAAATCTTAGAAGATATTGTGTCTGTAAAGTTTTAGCTCCAAACACCCATCAGATTATCTGTTATACCTTTTCGAATGTTGGGATTTTCTGCTTTAAACACACTGTAGTTGTTTTTGTGGCCTGTGCCTTCAATGCTAGTTCTTCCCACCCACCATTCCCACATGTCAGAGTGTGCCTCCGTCGCAACCTTGGCTGCCTCAGATAAACAGACAGTCATGAAGGAAGCAGATCTTAAGTAACGTTTGTGAGAAACACTACAGTAAGAACTTTCCCAATGATTATCTGATGTATTTGTTGTGGAGTTAATTCAAGCCTTTCTGCGATGTCACACACAATGTTGATTTCAAAGTTCACACACACAGACAGACACACACACACTCATATAAAGTGCGGGTTTTGCTTTGCACTGTTTTTGCACAGCAAATGTGACAGGATACAGGTTAATATCCACTGCTGTATGGATATATGTTATGTTAATGTACAAAATAAACCTGATTTAACGTCCACAAACCGGAATTGAAGCATCTTCTTTTATAATTGTGCTGACACACGGTTGTGCTGATAAAGTAATGACGGTAAAATCGCTGTAATTCATTAACATGCACTGTTTTAAACACGTGTTAAACTTGTGAAACTCATACTTGATTACATTTGATGATGATTGATGATCACAGAGAGCTAAACAGATCTTTTATTCCCGGTTGCTTTGCGCACGTCCTGTCTTGTTGATACGATTATACACATTACTATGGAGACATGTTAATATGCGGCTGTCAATCAATTTAGTGGGCGGGGAAACTGCACTCCTACGTCTAGTTGTGTTTGGCCTCAAAATGGGAGGGATTTGGGTCCTATTTTAACTACATAAACTGTATAAAAGACTATTGTGTTTATATCCCCCCAATATAACTGTGGACACACTATACTACACACAGTTCTGTCCAAACAGCTTGCAAAAGATGATTTTCATCATAGGAGCCCTTTAAGACTTATTAGATATTTGGACTAGAAACAAGACAAAAACTCAAGGTAAGAAAAGCCTTGTTTGCAGTGTATTACTATTATCGCAATACAGTTAATTTTAAACACAATTTATATATATATTTCTCACCCTGCCGATGGCCAAGGAGCTGACGGGCAGCTTTCTTTCATACGTTCGGTCCATCAGAACAGCTAATTGACCTGCAGATGGACAGAATTAAATATACAGACATTAAAAACACAGATATGCATTGAAATATATAAGAAGAGGAACATTAAATAAAGCATTGGATGATCTATTTACAATACGCACAGAAAAATCCTCCTGAAAAGCCACATAAACGGCTCAGATTTCTCTTTATGTACAGATAGTCATGAACAAAACATTGGTTAGTAAAGCTTTAATGCCAAAACCATTTATGCAAAAGTCACTTTTATGCGGGTTTTAAACCCAGTCCTCAATGTAGAAAAGACAAAGGAGGTTGTGTTGGACTTCAGGAGAAACAGCTCGACTGTTGAGAGAGTCAGCAGCACTAATGGCCTGTTTCCACAGAGTGGTACGGTACGGTATGATACGGTACGCTTTTATGGCTATTTCCACTGTCAAAGGGTTCATAAAAGCGAACCGTACCATACTACTATTTGGTTACCCTTTGCAAAGGGTACCTAGCATGCCAAAAGGCCGGAGCTTGATGCGCAACTGAACGCTATTGGTTTACAGAGATACCTCACTCACAGAAGCAGGAGAATGAAAACAAAAAGGAGGCGCCATTTTTTAAAAACACAGCTGAGACATTACACCGTAATAATATATACATATAATAACAAGCCATGGTCGACCTGAGCTCAAACAAACCTTGTCGTTGTCTTGATGTACAGCCACAAAGCCAAGAAGAACAAAATCTGCTGTGTCCTGTTGTTGTTTTATGAGCCCGTCTAAAAGTGCGAGCGGTTTCACTTTCTCCAGAGAGCTGGCCACGCGTCTACATTTGAAATAACGAACTTCTTAAGCTCATATTAATAACATGCTCATGATTATCGAAGCGCTTCTGACATCCAATCCTTTCAGAAAGGGACAAACGCGAGAGTGAAGCGTGAAAAACAAAGGAGAAGCTGAAAAAACCAGCAGCAAATGACGCTTTCTGCAACATAAAATATGAACAACCTGGCATGTTTAACTATTATCATCACCTTTTGGACTATTATGAACTGGCAATGATGGGATTACTCTCTAACAGAGTCTAGATGTGCTGGTAAAGATTACAGACACAGATGAGAGGTTTGCACTGACTGTGGGCTATGTTGCGTGTTGTTTTTGAACACAAATATGGACTTAATGTATGCTGTGTTTTTTTAATTAATCCCGTCCCTTTTCGCAGTGCCGTACAACAGAATTTTGCACGCACAAACTCTAATGTGACTACAGCTTAAGTCTATTTTGACTAATCCTTCCATATAAAAAAAGAAACACCCATTTTAGAGCGTTTGGAGGGTGGGGATTATGCAAATGAGTTGCTTTGATCATCGATGCAGATCAGAGGCAACCAAAAGTATCAAAAGCAGAACGATTTACTAATGTGATTCAAATCTGACTCTTTCTATAGGGCAGGGGTGCCCAAACTCTGTCCTGGATGACTGGTGTCCTGCAAAGTTAAGTCCCTAATCAGACACACCTGGGCTAGCTAATCAAGCTCTTACTAGGCTTTCTAGAAACATCCGTGCTGGTATGTTGAGGAAAGTTGGAGCTAAAATCTGCAGGACACCGGCCCTCCAGGACTGAGATTGGGCACCCCTGCTTTAGAGAGACAAGATTTTTATTTATAAGGCACTTTTTTATTATATATTTGTATTTATAACAACTTTGCAGACTTTCTACAACAAACAAATAACATATTTTCCAAAAACTGTTTATATGCTTTTCTGACCAGTAGCCTGTGTCATTTTGAATCATTTTGGTAGACAACAACTGGTTCAAATGATTCAAATTGGTTCATTTGATTCAAACTGTTCATCTTAAAGCTGCAGTGTGAATCTCACCCAGGCTGTGCGGCTCTTTCTGTCTCTGCTCCCATATTGTGGCATCTGTGTATGCGGATGACAGCAAACATCTTCTGGCTGAAAGAACACACACAACTGATAAATTGAATATGTGATATGACCTTTTGCTAATTATAAAACTGATGCTGATTTCAGTTGATTGGTTGTGAATTAATCTGAACAGGATTGATATATAGCTCCTGTGATCAAATGATCAGATTTGTTACATTTAATATCAAACAAAATGTAAGTTTTAAGTTCTATAAAAGAATGTGTAAATGATAACATGCTATATTTACCACAGGGGGAAAACTACATTTTATAGTCTTACACTGACCAAAGAGCTGTGCAAGAATATTTATAAAACACAATAAAGAAAATACAAAACCATAAACAGACAAAAGACAAAAATAAACAAATATAATTAATTTTAATACATAAAGGCCAAATAATTATACAAATATTGATAATGTCGGTCATCTAGATTACTTATTACTATTATTATTGCTGCTGTTGCTATTAATAATAAGAGTAATTTAATAATTGAATTCATCTTTATTTGTATGGCGCTTTTACATTGTGGATTGTGTCAAAGCAGCTTCATATAGAAGATTATAGTGAATTGAAACAGTGTCAGTTCAGTTTTCAGCGTTTAAGTTTAGTTCAGGTCAGTGTAGTTTAATATGTACTGCTGAGAGTCCAAACACCAAATCCATCGATGCGCAGCCCCACACGTCCCGAACCATGCAAGCCAGTGTCGACAATACTACTACTACTACTACTACTACTAATAATAATAATAATAATAATAATAATAATAATAATAATAATTAGTATTAGTATTATTACATAACTATTATTATTATTATTATTAATAATATAAATTTAATAAGAATAATAGTAGTCCTAGTTTTAGAAAAAATATTTTTATGTAGGGCTGCACAATGTATTATTTCAGCATCAATATCGCTAGGCCTGTCACGATATCTATTTTTTGTTGTACGATAAATTGTACCAAAATATATTGCAATAAATAATGTTATTGTTATTTTAAGACCATTTTATGGCACTCATTATAGAATTCCAGAAAAACAATATAGCATCATAACAATGCAAGCAAACTCTTCCAAAGAGCACATAGTATTTTATTCTTAAGAATATTTCATAGAATTATAGTCCTTTTAACAATTTATGAATTAGGTATTGGAATCAGAATGTGAAAACGCATATCCCAAATAAATAATAATAATATATTTTAACAAAAAAAGTTACAAGTTAAAATAGCAAGCGAGGCTGTGATATCTGCTACCAGATCTAATTTTAGCTGTCAGACACCCATTTAAAAAATATATACTACAGTAATTGTAAATACTATAGTGTTTTTCTTTACAATACTGACACTGATACCTCCAATAGAGATAGAGATGTTGCGCAATTAACTTAAATGTTGCCAGAATTGTTTTTTATGTATGGGCGATATATATTGCATCACCGAAAATGACTGAGGTCATGCCCATGTGTTGTGCGATAAGTCCATATATTGATTATTGTGACAGGCCTAGATATCGCAATGTGATCATTCGCAATCCGCTTGTTAAGTAGTGACGTGATGGTGACGTATGTAATACTGTTTCCGGGTCCAAGCCGCCACTCATTTGAATTGACAAAATATTCCTTTATGATAACTTTTTATTCATATCACACATTAAAGAATAATGTGTGCTTTGACACAATCTACATTGTATAAGCGCTATACAAATAAAGATGAATTGAATTGAATTGAATTGAAAAAAATTAAAGTGAATTTTATATAAAGTCATAGTGTACACAACAATCTCTGGGCTTGCTGCATCACAAATACCAAAATTTTAACAATTTATAAAAAATTATCACTTTCTGGCCATCAGATATTAGGCAAGGACATATATGTTGCGATCGTGATTTTCGAAAGTATTACAGCGCTTTGTAAACGTTTAATATTAGCATTCGATGAGTCTCCTCATTCAGTTTCATAGACCGCTTGGAACCGGAAGCCCCTTCGCGTGACATCACACTTAAAAAGTGGATGGTCACATTGCTGGATCTGCAATGTTGGATTATAACTGATCATTTTGCAAGAGTTTTTTGACTCTTGTGAATGTATGAGGATTTTAAAAGCATTCAGAAATTGTGCCGTTTTTAACTTTAATATCAATACAGTTTATTGACTTGTACATACAACAAAGACGATGCAGTATTACTTTACATTAGATTATTGAATTACTGTATAGCTGAATACATTTAGACTTTTCGGAAAGCAATAAAACGCAGTTTATTTACTTTGTATATATTTTTTTAGTTGCTTCCAAGAATGTTTAATACATTTAATGCAGATGCACTGGCCTACAGAATCATCCCAATCAATCTTAAATAATGAATTCTTTCCAAAATAGATATTGAAGGTGGAATTGTATTCTTATCGCAATATGTTTCTCAGAATAAAACATATTATATTTTTTCCAATATCGTGCTGCTCTATTTGAATGAATAATGTAATACATATTGCGTCACGTTGACGCAGTGGGTAGCACGATCACCTCACAGCAAGAAGGTCGCTGGTTCGAGCCTCGGCTGGGTCAGTTAGCATTTCTGTGCGGAGTTTGCATGTGCTCCCCTTGTGTTGGTGTGGGTTTCCTCCGGGTGCTCCGGTTTCCCCCACAGTCCAAACACATGCTATAGACCATTTTGATGGATGTAAACAAAAGCAATGGTCCAATGTATTTCCTGTTTTACATTTCTAATTTTTATAGCTTCTGAGAATCCAAAATAAGCCACATATTGATAAATCATGTTATGACAGCTGTTTTAACATTGAGTTATGATTGAATCGCTTTTTGTTACAGCTATGAAACAGTTTAATAACAAGCAGAAAATGTTCATGGACCAATGACATGACCACATTAAAATGGTCTATAGGTAACCTAATTTGTCCATAGTGCATGTGTTTGAATGAGTGTGTCTGGATGTTTCCAAGTGATGGGTTGCAGCTGGAAGGGCATCCGCTGCGTAAAACATATGCTGGATAAGTTGGCGGTTCATTCCACTGTGATTAATAAAGGGACTAACCGAAATGAAAATGAATGAATGTATTGCATATTTATTGTAAGTTTATCTTGTTAGTGTTGTTTTTATACTTAATGCATATGTCTAAACAAACCTGCCATTAAAAATGGCATTATTTAGAAATACATATTGCAATTTAAATGTTTCTACACAGTTTAACGCTGCAGGTGGCGATTTTATAAATAAATGCTGATTATTATGCTGATTCAACCATTAGTATTAAAAAGACACACAAATAGCAAAAATACTTTATATTGAAGCTTTATATTACATTAAATGTAAATAATAAATCCTGAAAAACATCATAATTGTGTCACAACAGTGTAAAAACCTGAAGGTTATAAAACTGAAGCCTCCAAATCTAAATATGAGGGTGTTTTTAAAACGTACATTGACAAATGACAGCAATAATTCTGTATTTATTTGATCTAAAGCAATGTTAGAAATGAGCTTTATCAACGCTGAATAATTGAATGATTACTTGTTTTTAATAATAATAATACACGAATCATGTCATCGGCGACTGCTCACATTCACCTCGCTAGGCGTCTGTATTGAAGAGCACAGCTCTACACCTTTATATTAATCATGATATGAATTCAGCACGAAGATAACATATCAATCAACTATTAAACACAAACTCACCGACTGATTTGTAATCGATACATTTGATAAACCTCCGTCCTGGAAACAGACAGCGCTGCATGATGGAGGCCGCCATCTTGGGACTGAACCATTCGGCGGGACTCAATGGGGGAATCAGCATCACCGCGAACACTGACCTCTGGAGCGATCCATAACATTATGAAAAATATTAATAATCACTTATTTACACAAAATCAGGCAGGACATGTTTCGTATGTAGGAAAAGTATACAACAATTAACAAACAAACTCTGTGCGTGTGTGTGGAATAGTGCAGTCTGACGTTAAGCTTGCGCGCGAATTTGTATTTTAACCGCGGCGTTTATGACAATTGTTTGTAATATTAATATTCGATGGATTTATTATGATTAATTTCGCTGTAAATCTTCAGGAACGTGGAGTATTTTTCTCTGAGTGAACATAAATGCGACAGAGGGCGCTCTGAGCTCATAAAACCGACACGGAACAAGAAACAAACATTATATATAAATGCGAAAGCTCTTCAGGTGAGTAAATAAACGCCGCAGATAATATAATGCAAAGAATGACTGATAAATATGAGGAAAAATAGTCTCGTGCTGGAGTAAATCTTCCGCAAATGTTTAAAGTGAGCATCCTGAGAGGAACTGACTGACAGAAACAGTTTATATTCACCGAGCGGACGGAAGAGTCTGTGTATTAAAATAAAGACCAAATTAACTGTTTTATACAGCACAAACTCAACATTTCCCTTCACAGAGACAACGACAATCTCCAGACATAAAGAAAACATTTAGAAAACTCTCCATATTGCAGAAATCACCATTCCTTTACGGAAATCTGATATACATGACCATAAATGAACACACACACACACACACACACACACACACACACACACACACACACATCATTTGAACATATATGTACATATTTGTAATTTTTTAAGGAAAATCTCTTTTGATTTTGACTTATTCTTTTTGAAAACAGAACAACATTTTATACTTGTCTAGAAAATGCTTCTTGATTTGTATTTGTAGATATTTGGATACGAAACCAGACAAAATCTTTTTGGTGTGTGTATCTATGAGAGATATATGTAAAAATCCAAACACAAAGTGTATTTAATGAATGTATGTAATTTGCATTTATTAATATGTATCATATTCATATGCGTTACTCAATATTTCTGTCACATTTTTCAGAACCATTTTGAAACTAAGTTGGAAGGTTCTGAAGACCCACCTCTTACTGACAAAGGTCCAGAATGTGTCCCATACATGAGCTCATTTGTCTTATTTCAATATATATCAAATTAACAGTAAAAATAGCCCACTGAAAAAGGCTTTAAGACCAAACGGAATCGTAGTGTGACTTAGTTAATCAGTTTTGGCCAATGCAAACCATTATTTTTCAAGAGTCCAACATCTAGGTGTGCAAGAAAACATCTGACTTAAGTGGTCATCTTTCAAAATCAGAATCAGTTTTATTGCCAAGTGTGCTTTACACACACAAGGAATTAGTTTTGGCTACAGAAGCTTCCAGTGTACATAAAGTGACGAGTGACAACACAAAATGAATATGAAAAAAGCAGCCTGATCTCACGAGGAAATGTAAGAGTTTTACGTTTTGTCAGTTTAGTGGCTAATTTGTACGAATTCATACGAGTTGAGTCGCACGAAAATGTATGATTTTAAAAAGGAGGCGTGGCACCTAACCCCACCCCTAACTCCATCCGTCATTAGGTGATGAGCAAATCGTACTAATTTGTATGAATTACGGTTGGGATGAGAATCAGCACCTCCAAGTCCGAGGCCATGGTGCTCCACCGGAAAAAGGTGGTTTGCCATCTCCAGGTTGGAGGAAAGTCCTTACCCCAGGTGGAGGAGTTCAAGTATCTCCGGGTTTTGTTCACGAGTGAGGGAAGGATGGTATGTGAGATTGACAGGCGGATCAGTGCAGCAGCAGCAGTAATGCGGTCAGTGTATCGGTCCGTTGTGGTAAAGTAGGAGCTGAGCCGAAAGGCAAAGCTTTCAATTTACCGGTCAATCTACGCTCCTATTCTCACCTATGGTGATGAGCTTTGGGTCATAGCTAAAAGGACAAGATCTCAGATACAAGCGGCCGAAATGAGTTTCCTTCGAAGGGTGGCAGGGCGCACTCTTATAGATAGGGTGAGGAGCTCTGACACTCGGGAGGAGCTCGGAGTAGAGCCGCTGCTCATCCACATCGAGAGAAGTCAGCTGAGGTGGCTCGGGCATCTGTTTAGGATGCCTTCTGGACGCCTACCTAGGGAGGTGTTCCAGGCCTGTCCCACAGGGAGGAGGCCTCGGGGAAGACCCAAGACATGCTGGAGGGACTATGCCTCCTGGTTGGCTTGGGAATGCCTCGGGATCCCCCCGGAGGAACTGGAGGAAGTGTCTGGGGAGAGGGAAGTCTGGGGTTAGACTGGGGAAGTCTGGGGTTGACCCGGCCCCGGAAAAGCGGCAGAAAATGAATGAATGAATGAATGAATGAATATATCGCACAAATTCATACGAATTAGCCACTAAATCATAAAGTTATAAATTGCTGTGAGATTGCATTGAAGCAGCCTGATCTCACGAGGAAACGTAAGTATTTTACGTTTTGTCAGTTTAATGGCTAACTCATACGAATTCGTACAACATTAAACAGAGATGCAGTTAGTTTCACTACTGTATTGTTTTTAAATAGAGAAAACATTTGACAAGTAACTTTAATTCTAAATCATCAAAAAGTGAGGTTAGGATGACCATTCTATGCTAATTTAGCTAAAATAGTGCTTAAAATGTAACCTAAATTCAGTATTTAAATCTCATAATTAAATAGAAAATGAGTGAGAAAACGAAAAGAAAATGACAGCAAAAAGGTCCACTTTTTGATAAAAAAGAACCACAATTTTTAGCAGGCTGATTACGGGCCTGAATACACATATGCATGCATATATTTGAGAAAATGTTTATTTATATTTAGATATAAAATATATGTATATGATACAAATTATAAATTAATTTAGATATCTATGTAACAAAATAGTTTCCCAGAGATGGGTTGCAGCTGGAAGGGCATCCGCTGCGTAAAACATGTGCTGGATAAGTTGGCGGTTCATTACGCTGTGGCGACCCCGGATTAATAAAGGGACTAAGCCGAAAAGAAAATGAATGAATAAATGAATGAATGAATGTAACAAAATAGCTTAGTTTCTATGTATGTGTGTGTATCACATATACAAATAATAACTATATAATACACACACATATAAAAACAAACTTTTATTTTGGATGTAATTAATCTCCATTAATCTTTGCTCAGCACTATATAGTATACTTTTTAAGTAATAATGCATCTGAACGGCATTTTATTACTTGTTCATTACATATGAACCAAAAAGGATGAAAATAATAAATAAAGATACTTGACTGTATATTTGTATTGGTAAAGGGTTATACTGGTTTAAAACAAAAAATAGGAAAAAAGCTGAAATCTGATTTCTTGTGTTTTTGCTTGTACATTATAATTTTTTGTCTTGTTTAGTCTGAATATCTAAATATTCCTAAATCCTTAACAATATTGTTTTATTTTAAGAAGTAATGAGTCAGAATTAAGAGTTTTTCCTTAAAACAAGCAAAAAATAATCTGCCAGTGCAGTAAGTGCGTAATTTGTTTTTGGGTTTGAAAAGAGTTTAATTAGCTTGTTTTAAGGAAAAACTAAATTAATTTTGATTTATTGTTTTCCAAAAACAAAACAATAATTTTATTAGTCTATAAAATGTATCTTGATTTAAGAATAAGTTATTTGGACTAGAAAAAAAGACAAAAACAATAAGAAAAAAATAGATTTTATTTTCACTTGTTTTTTCACAAAAAATAAAAATACTGAGGGGATATTTATATTTGTAAATGGTTATATTCATTTAAAATCTGAAATCACACTACAAATAAAAGCTTTTCTTAGTTTTTGTCTTGTTTCTAGTCCAAATAAGCATTTTTTGGGCAGGCAAAAAAAAAAGTCTTTTTTTTTCAGAAATAATGAGTCAAAATTAAGTGCCTTTTTCCCTAAAATAAGTTAAATAATCTGCTATTAGGGTGAGCAAAGTTATTTTGTTGTTGCTTTGAAATAAGATTATTTTGCTTCTCCATTTGCAGATTATTTTGCTTGTTTTAAGGAAAAACTTATTATTGACTCACTTAATTTTGACTCCTTATTTCTGAAAACAACAATCATTTTACTTGTCTAGAAAATACTTTTTGACTTAAGAGTTTTTAGATATTTGGACTAGAAACAAGACAAAATGTCCCAGTAAGAAACTGATTTTTCTTCAGTGTTCACACAGGTCATTAACCGCTCAGCTTTGCCCACACAGAAACGAAACTGAAGGGATGCTAACGTGGGTTTGTGTTTTTCACAGTGGTACAGTTTTCTCCACTTTTACAGAAGCCTCTTTGTCCTGATTCATCCAGGACTTTCACTTCAGCACTTGCGTTTCACAGTACCTGATTCTGTGTGTTTTCACAGGCTCTGCAGCGAAACACTGAGGTGATTGGAAGACAGGAAGAGGATCTGAGCACTTCCTCTTTACTCTCAGAGTTTCATCAGGACAAATACCCAAAGGTGTGCCGCATAAAACAGCCTGAGAGTTCAATATTCTTGTGCAGGCATTTAAAATGCATGTCTGAAGGCAAAAACAACACAAATGAGCTTATTAATGACTTCTGAAGCATCGTGTTGCACTGAAGACTGGAGTAGTGATGCTGGGAATTCAGACTTTTCAGAATTCAGAGTTCAGATGCAAAACCCGCTAAACGCCACTACCGCCAAAAATTTGCTAATGACATTAAGTGAATGCTTTAGGCACATACTACATGTCTAACAAATATTTTTGCTAAAAATCATCTAAATCGCAGCATCAGCGGATTCAGAAATAACAGTTTGTTGGCAAAAGCCACTAAACACCACTTGCCTTTGGCAGTCATCTTACGGCAATTCGTAACTTTTTGATTTAGTGGCTAATTCGTATGAATTCATAGGATCTAATTCGTACAATTTAGTACGATTTGCTAATCACCCAATGACGGTTGGGTTTAGGGGCGGGGTTGGGTGCCACGCCTCCTTTTTAAAATCGCACAAATTTGTACGAATTGGCCACTAAACTGACAAAACGTAAAATACTTACGTTTCCTCGTGAGATTAGGCTGCTATATCCCGAGAACCTATCAGAGGGTGCAAATCGAATCATATGTTTTCAATGTAGCAGCTTGCTGATGAGCTAGCTTTTACGAGAAGATGTAAGACGTGTTTTATTCCGCTTTCGATTTCAAGAGTTCACACTTAGCTGATGATTGTTAATAAAGCGTGTTTGGCATGCTGTCCCGGGAGAGAGCCCTGAGCTCAGAATATCCTTGAGCCCGGGGCTCCCTCCCCTTTGGAGGGCGAGAGGAGAGTTTCAGGTGGGCTCAGGTGGGTCTCGAGAACTACCCTACTGTGAACCGCTGGGATATATCTAACTAAGAGTTGCCTTAGAATGCTATTTTGATTAGTCACTTTACCTATGGTGCCTGTCTTTGAATGGTGGGAGGAAACCGGAGAACCTGGGGAAAACCCATGCAAACACAGGGAGGACATGCAAACTCTGCACAGAAACGCCAACTGGCCCGGAGAGGAACGGACCAGCGGAGTTCTTGCTGTGAGGCAACAGTGCTACCCACTGGCCGCCATGCCGCCCTATCGGTGAAGGGGAGGAGTAGGGGTGGAAGGGGGGATTCTTCAAACGAAGATGACTGGAGCAAAAGGCTCTGGTAATTTATAGTGTGTCAGTGTTCATCTGATTGGTGCAATATGCAGAGTTATTGCGGTACCAGCTGTGTTCAATCATAAGCACTTGATCCTCTCGAAATTAGTTTATAAATAAACCACACTTAGATTTTAAAAAAATGGAGTTTGATGAATTGGATAAGCCTGTCCGACTGTCAGTGAATGGCAAATGAAAACGTCCTGTACCTCAAAAATCTGTGCATTATAAGAAAAAGAAAACACACTGTACAGTGGGAAGTGTAGCATGCATTCATAACGTGCTTTTGCGCAGTGACACTACTTTGAATGAGTCCGATTTACTATACATTAAACGCAACTCTGTTTTACGAAAGACAAAGTTAAGATTCCGTTCTTTTATCCCACATGGATGCTATGAGGATGAACAAGAGACGAAAAAGAGATCAAGACCTTGAGTATGGTGAGGATGAATAAATGACAGCTTCTAAAAGTGTCTGAGAGAGATCTCCTTTTTGCCCAGTGGGCCTACCTTGTGTTTTATTTTCTAATGTAAGCTATTTTTAAAAAGATAAGTGTAATGTATAAAACTCTACATTATTTATATTACTTCAATAAATAACATTTCTTTTTTATTAATGAACAATGCACAGATATTGATGTTTCACAATGTTTTTACACTACATTATTTGAATCAAGCTTAGTTTACAAAGTTTACGTTGCTCTACTTACATTAAATCTGAATCCCAAATATCAGAAATGACAACAGATTGTTAAGATTTAATTAAAGTCAGTTTTAATGTTATTGATTAATGCACTTACCTGACAGATTTCATTAATTCGTTTTCCTTCTGCTTTGTGCCTGGTTTATCAGTGGTTACCACAGTGGAATGAACTGCCACTTGACATATTTATGTGTTTCTAATTTTAGGTGGTGTGTGTAATGTGTTTTATGTTTGGTAAAATAATTTTTTAATAGCATCTTTAGTGATTTTTCAGCTAATTACACTGTCTTGTCCCAATGGTGGATTTCAACACAGGCTCATTCTGAAAACGTAGTGCCGTGGACGTTTCTGGAGACCGCATTTCATTTTTTTAAACGAACGCTACGAGGCGGTATGACGCCGTTTTTTTTTTTTTTACACTTACTAGTTGAGCGATTTGAGTCCATTGAAGAGCGGTTCCAGAAATCAGGTAAGACAAAAACAGAATCCAAAAAATAAAATGAACAAGTGAATAACAGGGTGAGAATGTGGTAAAATCCGAAAATGTGGTAAAAATCAGACAAGGGCTTTTCTTTTTCTGGACGACTTTTGTAATTCGTTGGATGGGTTTAGGGAAGTAAGTGGGTGGGCGGGTCAATAGGTAAAATTGGTTGGGTTTAGAGAAGGAGTGTGGTCAGTCAATTGGTCATTCATTTATTTGGTCATTCAGTCAGACAGACAGTCAGTCGCCTCTGGTGGGTTTACGCGAGAACAGGCGTGCGCAAATGGCACTTGCAAGAGAAATTTGAGATATGAAAAAGCGTAAACAGCAGCCCCTCGCTGATTCACGAAAAACAAAAACTGCAGAAATACGTACCTTCTGGGATGTTTTGGGATGTTTTAATAAAAAAGCGCAAGTGGATTTAGCTGGTTTTGACGCAAAAGAAAATCTACCTTGTTAAAACCAAAGAATTGTCTAAAGTGACATTTTTGAAAAAAAAAGATATTTTATTTTCTAGCTAATAACCTTTTCATTATCTGTAAAAGGAAACTTCTGAAACCTCTAATCAGAGGAGCCTGATAGAAAATGCTCATTACCAAAAAAAGAGGTCTGATGGATTTAGAGGGTTTTGCATCTGAACTCTTCATAGTCTAAATGATTCGCCCTCCTTTGAATTTTTTTTTTTATATATATATATATTTCCCAAATAATGTTTAACAGATTCAGATATTTTTCACAGTATTTCCTATAATATTTTTTCTTCTGGAGAAAGTCTACACACAATGAACCATTTATTAAGCAATAGCAAATAGTGAATTCATTATCTGGTAAGCATTAACTCTACATTAATAAACGTTAGTAAGCAGTTTATAACTGCAGCTACAAATGCTGTATTATTGATTTATAATGTGCTTAATAATTCTACTTTCATACTTTGTTAATGATTTATTTCTTAAATTGTATAAGTGTGTGTGTGAATGAGTGTCTGTTTCCCAGTACTGGGTTGCGGCTGGAAAGGCATCCGCTGTGTAAAACATATGCTGGAATAGTTGGCGTGGCGGTGCATTCCACTGTGGCGACCCTTGAAATAGACTCTAAGCTAAAGGAAAATACTAGTGTCTTAAAGAATATCAAGTCAAATATTATGTGCTGTCATCATGGAAAAGGGAAAATAAATCAGTTATTAGAAATGAGTTATTAACACTATTATGTTTAGAAATGTTATGGAAAAAATCTTCTCTCAATTAAACAGAAACTAGGGGGGGGGGGGGGGGCAGTTTAAAACAATAAAAATTTAACAAGAGGGTGAATAAGTTTGCCTTCACCTTTTTTATAAACATTTTAACTATTAATAACAAATGCATTAAAACTAATTTAATGGTAAAGAGAGAGAAAAAAATATTTAATAAAATATTTAAATTCTATATTAATTTTAACAAAAATGTATTATTATTTATATTAACAAAAAAACTAAAATATATAAATAAAAACATATATATATATA
>CAIGQZ010032336.1:1048907-1061411 GCA_903798205.1 Danio tinwini
TGCGTCTAATGCCACAATGAAAAAGCGATGCGAGCTGCTTTGTTTGCGGATTTAAATGTGTTTGTGAGCGTTCCACTGCTGTTTGTCATTGCTTTGGCTCCGTCAGCTGTTCTTACACACGTGCAGTGGTCAAGGTTCAAAACAGGATGAGGTGTCTGAATAAGACTCAGGCCGGAGCAAGCTGAACTGGCGCTCTAGGCGAACCGCGATCACTCTGCCCTCAACCCGAAAGTGAAAAAGAAAGTTACCGGTTCACAGATGAAAGTGAGGACCGGGAGGGAGGGGGTGGGTGTTGCGGATGAAAGTGAGGACTGGGGCATTCACGAACACCGCCCTCACTATTCTGCTGCTCAAGGTGGCCACCTAGGTCGCCTCTAACACAGTGGACCAATCGCAACAGGCTGTCATCGGTCCAATCAGCGCAGATTAGCCTCGCGCTATTAAGGAGGGGTTTGGAAACAAATGAATCACTTAACGATTCATATGGGATTCACTGGGATAATTAGGTAAAAATAAATGCATATTATAGGACCATGAAAGTGTTTTTTGACCTTGCATGCAGATCAGCCTGTTGTTGGAGACCCTTAAAACCAAAATATGACTCTTTTTAATGCATAATAGGGGCTCTTTAAAAGTGTCCAAGAAGATGGCAAAAATCTTTACATGCAATGACCCAGAGACTGTTTAGACACTGATGAGAAGATGGAGGATGTTTACTGTTTACTGTAATCTCCAAATGGCCCTAAATCATAACTAAATGCACTACAGAATGTTACGTTTTTACACATCCCTGCACAAATTGCATCCGCTTTTCACAGCTTTTCTTTTTCACACTACTCTTGTGTACTTTTATAAAGGCTACTTGTTACTCATACTTTGAGTAATATTTACAACAGATACTTTTACTCTTGCACTACATTGTTGCGTAAGTAATGCTACTGTTACTTGAATATGATTTTCAGTACTCTTTCCACCACTGTGTGTGTGTTCTCACCTTGTGTGTCAGTGTGTGTTGTTTGAGATGGTGCGACTGCACAAACTCCATCCCGCACTCGCTGCAGATGAACGGCCGGATGTCTTTATGCTTCATCATGTGATTCTGCAGCTGACTCGGGTACTGGAAACTCTTTCCGCACTCGCTGCAGGCGTACTGCACGGGCCCGCGGTGCGCCGTCAGGTGCCGCTTCAGCTGCGCCAGCGTGGGGAAGTCCAGTCCGCACTCCACACACACGTTCTCCTGTCCGCGCTCGTGTTTGAGCTCATGTGCTCGCAGCTCGCTGGGATACGCAAAACCCCGTCCACACACACTGCAGCTGTATGGCTTTACGTCGCTGTGCTGCATCATGTGCCTCTTCAGGTGACTAGTCTGTGTGAAGGCCTTGTGGCACACCTGAGACACAGTAAAAGTGCAAGAACACAGGTAAAAATCCATCTTACTTTGAGTTTTTGCAATTCAATTCAAGCACTGCAGAAAAATGCTTTTCATACTTGGAGTTTTTGTCTTGTTTGTAATACAAATAAAAAAAAAAATTCTTAAATCAGTCATTCATTAATTTTCTTTTTGGCTTAGTCCCTTTATTAATCTGGGGTCGCCACAG
This sequence comes from Danio tinwini, assembly GCA_903798205.1. NCBI lineage: Eukaryota > Metazoa > Chordata > Actinopteri > Cypriniformes > Danionidae > Danio > Danio tinwini. The sequence continues at coordinate 1,050,506 of CAIGQZ010032336.1, forward strand.
TGGAATGGACTGCTAACTTATCCAGCACTTTTTACGCAGCCGATGCCCTTCCAGCTGCAACCCATCTCTAGGAAACATCCATACACACTAATTCACACTCGTACACTACAGACAATTTAGCTTACCCAATTCTCCTATAGCGCATGTGTTTACACTGTGGGGGAAACCGGAGCACCCGGAGGAAACCCACACCAACACGGGGAGAACATGCAAACTCCACACAAAAATGCAAACTGACCCAGCCGGGACTCGAACCAGCGACCTTCTTGCTGTGAGGCGATTGTGCTACCCACTGCGCCACCATGCTGTGAAATAACTCAAATCATTCAGTGGAGTGATATGGAGCTGTAATGCGATCAAAACTGGAACTACTTTAGCTGTGCTGCCTTTATCTGACGACAACCAAACACCTTAGAATGATCATCAGCCAATCAGAATCAAGCAATCAACAGACCTGTTGTGTAAATAAGAAATAACCAATGATGGGTCACTGAATCATTAGAAAATAATCTACACCTAGGGTGGTGACAAAGTGGAGTGGTCATTACACCTTGGGTGTGCATTATTTTAGAATAATTCAACAGATAGGAGGTGATTATTGCTCTTGTCGTCTGGTCTCCATTACAGCAGCTAAATCCACTGTTGAGATGTTAATATTTTAGACTTTATTTGTCAGGTTTTTGTCCTCCTTAAACTGCTCCTGTGTAGCACCAGTTTCTTCCACATCTCCTCCTCCTGCTATGTTGTGTTTTGATGTTATTTTTGACGGTTGTAGCTGTGAAATAACTCTAATCATTACATAGTGCACTCAAAACCTGCTGGAACTACTTTAGCTGTTACAATCTGACAATAAGCAAACACCTTAGAATGATCAGCAGCCAATCAGAATCCAGCATTTAACAGCCCTGTAGTATACATGTTAATAATGAATACTTTTTCTGCTAGATTAGTTTTTTCTGGATATTTTGTGTTTCATTCAGATCAATATTAAAAAAAAGTGTTATATGAAATAATGATAGTGATACAGAGCTTTTTCTAGTAATTGCAGGTTCCAGGTTGCAGCTGGAAGGGCATACGCTGCATAAAACATATGCTGGATAAGTTGGTGGTTCATTCCGCTGTGGCGACCCCTGATTAATAAAGGGACTAAGCCGAAAAAAAAGAAAAGAATGATATGGGTCTGCAATGCGCTAAAAACCTGCCGGAACTACATTATCTGTGCATTTATCTGGAAAAAAAAACAGCACACCTCATGTCAATCAGCCAACCAGAATCCAGCATTCAACAGAAGTTAAGTAAGGGATAACTGACTCTCCCCAATTAAATTCATACAAAATTTCAATGCTCTCATAAATAAAAATGCTCATCAGCCAATCAGAACTGTACAGTAAAGTCACATTTACTCCATACTGACCTGGCATTTATGCGGTCTGGTTCCCTGGTGTGTGAGCATGTGTGTGTGTAGGTGGCTCAGCTGCTTGAAGAGTTTCCCGCACAGACTGCACGCGTGCGGTTTAATCCCGCTGTGGCCCAATATATGTGTGATCAGGTTGTATTTAGAGGTGTAGGATTTCTCACACATTCGACATTTCCAGCGTTTCTGATCTCCACCCACATCAACATAGTAGCTGTCGTCTACATGCACATTCAGCTTCTCTGGCCCGTCCGGAGGCCTGCGGTGCACACGGAGAGGCTCGCTGGGGTAAAATGGGTTCAGGGAGAGATTGGGAACAGAGCCGGGAAGCAGGAACGGGAACGGGACGAGGCTGGGGTGGAATGGAGGGAAGTATGGAGTTGGAGAGCGGATGAGGAGTGGAGACGGAGACCACAGTGGCAGCTCCTGCTTCACCTGCACTGTATAAAAAAAAAATTAAAAACGTAAACTTTACTGTAAAAAACAGCAGCTGTGGTTGCCAGTATTTTACCTTTGCATCAAATTAAACTGCCTCAAAGCAATCAAGAAAAACTATTATACACCAATGATTTGAAGTACTAACATCTACACACCTTACCATTGTTACCGACACTGGATCATTGGGAAAATGTGCCCAGGAATACATTTTTGAGAACTGAGAAATATGTGCTTGTGGGTACATATTAGATCTGAAGATCTTTGTCCAAACCTGAAGGAACCCAAGGGGTTCGGGTGTGTTCAGGCTTAATTTATATAATTTTAGACAGGGTCAGGCCAGGCTTGGGCTTGCGCTCGTGCTCGAGCTTGCACGGTAAATGAATGGTCATGTGATGCATTTCGATTAGCCCGAGAAGGTAATCAAATCGTTTGTTACAACATCAAAACCCATCCCTGCAAATGTGAAACAAATGATGACGAAGAAGTCAAAAAGAGGGAATTTTGCGGAGTGGAAAAATGTACAGCAAGCTGACAGGGAAGATGACGAGGTCACTCGCTGCATCGAAACCGCTGTCATGGAAAATTAAATGGATGTTCTTGGCTGGTGAAAGATGAACAAACAATCCTACCCAAAACTAGGAAAATTAGCCAGGGGTGCGATTCCCAAAACCATGGTTAGCCAACTAAGGTCGCAAGTATCGTCGTTACAAACATAGTTTGTTGATTTGCCGTTTCCCAAATCCATCGTTCCAACGAACATTCGCAAACTGCGTCGCAAACTTGAGCACTTGAAACGACACCTCTGGAGCTGTAGTTAGAAACATAGTTCCTGGCTGTGTTCTATTCCCACTTATCCCCCCTATGCCCTATTCATTTAGAACATTCTAACATTCAAAGTTGGAATTATTAACAATAAAAAAGCATTAAGTCATCTCTCTTAGGTGTGATTTGCTTTCAAAGTATTTTTACAGTTCAGTTTTAGCGATCTTCATGTTTACAATTGTGCTCCCTTCGCAGTGCACTTTGAAAACATTGATGTCATTTTCAACACAGCCTCATGAAAAAAGCTATAAGTGATGGAATTTATGTTACATCTCCACAGCTTGGGAAAACAAAAAACATAGCATACGTTAATGCTTTTAATTTACAGTGGGTTATTTATTAAGTATCTGTACAGTATATGACATGGGCCTGCTGGGTAGAACATTTCTGCAGTGGTTTGCACGTGATCAAATTGTAAAAGCAGACTTTTCAAAAAATAAATAAACAATATCCTACTTAGTAATAATCATCATCATCATCATCATTAATATTATTTTTAAAATATATATTTTTTTCATTTTTCTAATAAATAATAAATATTAAATTGAATTTCTTAATAAATAGCCTTATTATTTATTTATTTATTTATTTATTTATTTATATTTAATATTAGAATACTTGTAAGCTTTTGTAAGTGATTTTATGTTTTAGAATAGAATATTTAATATTCTCAATAATATTAGTAAAGCAAACACAGGCTCTATATGTGCCTTTTACATATATTTCAATTAATATGGAAAGCAAGTGCATGTTTTTACCAAAACTAATCTTGGATTTTATTTTAAATGCGTGTGCATGTAAAACAATATAATTTGCACAAAGAAATGGGGTTCTTCTCTAAAGAAGTTGTTACTCCACCCCGTTTCATGGGCGTTTTACTTTATAACTAACGTGGTTCAAGTGATAGATCTGCGACAGAGAAACTATGAGTTTTGGGAAACCCTCGTCACTGCGTCGTTCTTTTTCCAAGTGATGCATTGTACTATGATAGTTCAGCCGTGAGTTACATCATTGTTTGGGAAACGCACCCTAAGTCAGTACTATGCATCCCGGTCAGTAGCAGCAGCAGTGAAAGGGTGTTCAGTGGTGCTGGATGCACCATCAGTAAGCGCAGGGCCGCGCTAAAGCCATCTACAGTGGATTTAATAATGTTACTCCTCAAAAACATGTAGGTGAGTAAAGGATTTTCAAATGATAACTAAATAATAATTAAGTCATAAATGCATATAGTAGACAGAGTATATAGGCTAATGTTTTCATTATTTTTTTATTATTCAGATTTATTGTCCCCTTAAGGCCCGATTGTGAAGAGAAGTGGCAAAACAAATCCCGCAGAGCCTTTATCTTAATTTCCTTATTGCCAAATACCCATTTTAAGTTAGAATTTATTTTAATTTAATTTGTTAGGAAAGACTTATTTTTATTGGCGTGTTGGCCAATTTAAAGGCTAAGTGTATGCCTAGGCCTGTTTACAGTGCTGAGATGTTACGATGTTAAAGAGGACTTATTTTATTTCTTTGTTCCAACTTCCAAGTGGCCTTTAGCCTGTGTTTGTTATGAATAAATGATGTTAAAGCATGTATAAACGACTCATTCTTTAAAAAGCCGGATGAAAGCTCTAGTACATATGATACCTGCTTACCTCAGTATGGATGGCTTTTCTGGCATGACTGGTTTGTTTGTTAGTTCACCGCGAATGGCACTAGAGTTGGGAGAGGGCATGGAAGGACGGCAAAAAAACCCTCAGAAAAAGCAGTGTAAGGTTGTGGTTAAAGCATGCAGCCGCGATGGCTTTTCTCTTACACTTCGCTTATGAAAACACTATGGGTTGTGTTTAGGGAAGGGGGTGTATCCATATCAAGCTGATATATTATGTTTTTCTCATATTGACCTTATTCTTTAATATGGAAGTGCACTCATTTTTGCGATTGTTTTAGAATTTCAGATTCAGTTGCCTATGGGAGAAATAACTAGGAATAATAAACTGCAGAAAACAATCAAACTACTCGCTCTACAAACAAATGTTTGCATGACTATTCAGACAAAGCAGAATAATATAATAAGAAAATATCAGTTTGCTACATTCAGCTGCATAACAAGCTGTTTTTAACGTCTAAAACTGAATGGAAGGGAATGAGACTGGAAGTCTCGAGCCAAAAAGATTCAAATGGCTGCGCCCGCTCATGAATACACACACCAGAAAGATGTTGAGATCAACATAAATCTACACAGCGTTCTCTGGTGGATTTACAAAAAATGGCACGTATAAGAAAACGTGTCTCAGTAATGTATTTCAGATTGTCAAAAATCTACATGGCGCCCTCTAGTGGACTTGCAAAAATGTAGTCCAGGGTACATATTTCTCTGTTCTCAAAAATGTAGCCCTGTGCACATATTTCCAATGAGTCTGGGTTGTTTGTTACAAAGACAAAAACACAAGCATAACCATATGGTGATAAGTCATATAATGCACCAGTGCTTATATTAAACAACATTTCCCACAAGCAGATAAACATGCTGAAATATATAGAAAGTGCTATATAAAACCATCATGGTAACACACGTTCAATTAAAGTAAGGAATACATTGGATTTATCAACAGTAGATGTAAAACTGATCTAAATAAGAACCACAGTAATATCAACAAAATGCATTTGCTCAAGTTTTAGTCTTGTTTCTAGTCCAAATATCTAAAAAAGAATTTTCTGGACTATAAAATAAAAGTATTTCAAAACAAAAACAAGATTATGTTGCTGTTTTAAGGAAAAACTTGCTTAATTTTTACTCATTATTACTGAAAACAAAATATTCTTTGCAATTTAAAGTGCAGGGAATTCTGGAAAAGTCCATTTACAGTTATTCACTGTATATATCTAGGAAATGTACTGTTAAGCAGGTTACAGTAGTACACATTTTACTGTAGCATTTCTTCAGTTTTTTACCATTGAAATCTCGCCCATTTTTGACAGTGTGGAGCACGCGGTGCAGACGCAGCCGGCTGAGGTCGATCATTTCTGGCGTGAATCGGTGAGGATGAGGAAATACAGGATGATGAGGTGGAAGAAGTGACAGATCTACACTTCTGCTGCTAGCGTCTTCTGAACGCTTGCTCTCCGACGAGTCCATGGTCACAATTTCTGGATCATCAGATTATCAGCTCCATCACCTGAGCAATATGGAGAGCAGGTTACTGAATTGGGTACGGGCACATTACTTTGCATTTAAAGTTGGAGATAAAATTATAAAATGTATTGTGAAATGTATATATTTTTTCAAGTGCTGTTTAACTGCAAAAACATTGTATTCAATTAAATGTTCTGACAAATTCTCTTATGTTTATCAACCCTTAAAATTATATATATATATATATATATATATATATATATATATATATATATATATGCTATAAATGTGCTTAGTGAGGAATAATGTGACTTATTTTGTATGAAATTCATTCATTCATTTTCCTTCGGCTTAGTCTCTTGCCACACCGGAATGAACTGCTAACTATTCCAGCATATGTTTTACACAGCGGATGCCCTTCCAGCTGCAACCCAGTACTTGGAAACACCCATACACACTCATTCTCACACACACACTCATACACTATGGCCAATTTAGTTAATCAATTCCTCTATAGCACATGTGTTTGGACTGTGGGGGAAACCGGAGCACTCGGAGGAAACCCACACCAACACGAGGAGAACAAGCAAACTCCACACAGAAATGCCAACTGACCCAGCCGGAACTCGAACCAGCGACTTTTCAGCATTTTTCAGAATATATTGCTTTTGGTTCAACAGAAGAAGGAAACTACAACCATTTAAGTGAGTGAATGATGAGAAAATTCTCATTTTTGAGTGAACTGCCCCTTTAAGGCTGATTTCAGGTTCCTCCAGATTTCAGATTTGTAGGTTTTATTGTGTTTTCTTGTTTCACAGACGGATCCATCAGTAATTCTTCCTCTCTGCTGTTCCCCTGTGCTTAGTTTTCACAGCATTCAGATCAGAACTTCTCTTTTTTTATTACAAGGCATCATTTAAACACAATACAGTCTGATTTATGGCAGTGTTTGCAAATCACATATTTAATGTACACGTTCAAGGTTGGATTTCACAAGCACATATATATATATATATATATATATATATATATTTTTTTTTTTCCTAATATTAATAAATAATTCATCTCTAATAACTAATTTATTTTTTCTTTGTCATGATGACAGCACATAATATTAGACTAGATATTCTTCAAGACACTAGTATTCAGCTTAAAGTGACATTTAAAGGCTTAACTAGGGTAATTAGGGTAAAGTTAGGGTAATTAGGCAAGTCATTGTATAACAGTGGTTTGTTCTGGAGACAATCCAAAACTAATATTGCTGAAGGGGGCTAATAATATTGACATTAAAATGAGTTTTAAAAAATCAGGGTCCCTACGCTTCCTGAAAGTACTTGAATTTCATATGTATGGACTCAAGTTATGGAAAGTACTTTAAAACAAAAACAGGTTTAAATGAAAATTGAAATCAAATTAGTTTTTTGGTGTTATTTCAACAATTGTACACTCTCAGAAATAAAGGTACGAGAGCCGTCACTGGGGTGGTACCTTTTCAAAAGGTACACATTTGTACTTAAAGGGTACATATTGGTACCTCAAAAGTATAAATTAGTACCTAAAAAATTTAAGAGGAACACTTTTGTACTTTTTAGGTACTAATATGTACCCTTGAGGTATTAATATGGACCTTTTAGGTACAAATTTGTACCTTTTGAAAAGGTACCACCCCAGTGACAGCTCTTGTACCTTTATTTCTGAGAGTGTACAGTGCTGCTGTCAAAAACAGAATGAAAAAAAAGTATATTCAATCATTAATAAATTCATTTAATTTTATTTATTAATTTTATTTTCGGCTTAGTCCTTTTATTAATCAGGGGTCGCCACAGCAGAATAAACTGCCAACTTATCCAGCATATGTTTTACACAGCGGATGCCCTTCCAGCTGCAACCCATCACTGGAAACACTTATACACTCCTGCATTCACACACATACATCAAGGACAATTTAGCTCAATTTAGTGTTTGGATGTGAGAGAACGCCAACATGGGGAGAACATGCAAACTCCACACAGAAACACGAACTGACCCAGCCGGGACTCAAACCAGCGACCTTCTTGCTGTGAGGCGGCATCGCTACCCACTGCGCCGCCTAATTTAAACATCTTACATTTAAATCTTGTACAATAACACTGATCAATATTTCAGAAACCCCATTAGAATATTATCTTGAATTCAACACATTTTATTAAAGTTCTTTTAACATAACTGTTTAAATTGTCACAGTGTTTAAAAATTACTTAGAAGAGTCTAAATTACTAGTTTCATGGCACTGCATATGCAGGGGTGTGAGTTACAGAGGTGCTTGATTTTTAATTTACGGTGCTTTAAAAAGCACTTGAATCTGCTGTTCACCAAACAGTGGGATGAGATGAGAAAAACATTATATAGGAAATAATCCATAATAATATAGTATTGCGACAACACAAATGAATTAGGTTAACGTATTAATGTTCACAAATTTAAGTAGATTGTACAATTAAGTTATCCCCCCAAAAAACTTCACAATTGTGTTGTTTCAGCTCGTTTTAAATAAGTAGTTTGAACAAACAACAAAAGTCATTTTTTGAGTGTGTCATGGCAGAGAAAAATAACTCAACAAACATCAGCTGCTGCTTTACATCTGACAGAAACATCAGCATTCAACAGGTAATTCACATGCTCATAAATCACTATCTTCATGTAATTTGCACATCACCTCATGTTTGCATTGATAAAAGATGCAGATTTCATGTAAAGCCAAGCAACGTTTGGATGCATGAACAGCTGAAGGCAAAATTATTCACCCTCCTGTGAAATTGTTATTCTTTTTTAATGATGTTTAACAGACCAAGGAAATTATACAATGTACAGTATTTCCTATAATATATTTCTTTATTCTGGATAAAGTCTAATTACTGTTAGACTGGCTGTAATAAAAGCAGTTTTACATAAAAAAAAAAAAAAAAATTAAATTAAGGTCAATATTATTAGCCCCCTTAAGTGATTGACTCCAGAACAAACCACTGTTATACAATGACTTGCCTAATTACTCTAACTTTACCCTAATTAACCTAGTTAAGCCTTTAAATGTCACTTTAAGCTGAATACTAGTGTCTTGAAGAATATCTAGTCTAATATTATGTGCTGTCATCATGATAAAAACAAAATAAATAGGTTATCAGAAATGAATTAGTAAAACTATTATGTTCAGAAACACAATTTGACAAAATCTCTCCATTAAACAACACTTTTATTTTTAATATATTTATATTTAATATATTTTTTAAACAATTATGCAAACACATTTTAAAGTCATTTAACTTTCTTTGCATATTTAATACTCTGAGCAGATCATATGCAGATTTGCATGTGTGCATTGATAATTGCAGTGTGTGTGTGTGTGTGTGTGTGTCTTACCTGTCGTCCCCTGCTCGTCTCTCCTTTCTCTACGCGCCTCCAGCTTTACACTCCGCATTTGAAGTGACTTAAGAAAGAGAACAGGAACAATCACTTTGTTCTCATTTTTCAGATGAGTACCTTCGCAGAGAAGGAAGGAAGGGAGGGAGAGGAAGTCAACAAGCCTGTGCTTTCCTGACCCAAAATAAGGAAACACTAGATACACATCTCCATTCCTCTTCGAAACACTAAAGCTGAGGCTGGAGAGAGAAGATCAGACACTGAACGTATGATTTCTGATGATGACCTTTGACCTTTACTCATAATTAGGCCTCCACAGAGTCTGTGCAGAAATCTGAAATCATCATTGAATCTGTTTATTTACTATAAAAATGTGTGTAAATATATATAGATGTGGACAAAATAGTTTTCTTGTGTTCTTTCTAGTCCAAAATATCGACCAATTCTTGAATGGAGAAGCATTTTCTAGACAAGTAAAAAATATTGTCTTGTTTTCAGAAATAATGAGTCAAAATTAAGTGAGTTTTTCCTTAAAACAATATATATATATATATATATATATATACATACAACACTTCTGTCAGGTTCTCAAATCTGATTGGCTGATAGCTGTGCGATATTCTGCAATATCAGAACTCCTACAGCCTCTTCACTCTTCTGTATTACTCCGCCCACATAGAGTGAGAGCAGATCAATAAACTTTCTACAGTTTGACAAATATTGCAGCTGTTGGACAACATCATGTACTTTAGAGGCTTTTTTAGTCGATAAGGTAGCTGTTTAGATGAGCCTGAGCTGCAACCAATGTTTTTTAATGCGCTCACCTAATCCCACCACTAACCCTACCCCTCACAATGACGTCACTAGCTCCATTGAGTGCATTGTGTCTGAGATTGCATCTCTGAGAGATGCAATCTCAGCTTGCATCATAAAGGCTGCATCCAGGTACTATTGGTTTAGATTGCAACTCTGCAGTTAATTTATGAGGATAGTCAGTGCTTATGTTGAAAAGGCATATCATATCACGCATATCATTTCCGTTCCTGTAGTCGGACATTGCAGTTCTATACAGTCTGGCTAACAGCTCGATACAGTGGCTTATTGTGTGTGTCATAAGAAGTATTTGTGTCTTATGTCTGTGTGCTTCTAATACTTAGTTTATGGGTTTAGTGTTGTAACTCAAACTTTGAATGACGATCGAACCGCATGACTACAAATTCGTCATAACCGCAGGTGGTGCGCGATCCAAGTAAACGCTATTATTAAAGACGCACATGTTCTCCCCGCAAGTTTATATACCATTGGATTGTGTTGATGTTTAAATCAGTGAAGTGTTATGCTGTGTTCACACCAGACGCGGAATGCGCGGATAAATCTCAATATTCACGCGTAAATAGACACGTGAACATTTGAGTTTACTTGCTTCATTCGCTCGTCAAACTCTGCTTTATTTGCACGTTAAATCTGCTTCCTTCTTGCGACAAATTCACATGGGCAGGGCTTCTGTCTGCCCGGTGACATGTAGCTTCATTGCTAAATGACTAACATGGATTTCATTAATAAAATAACTGTGTTTATGTGCTTTTTAGAGGCTGAAAAACTCGATGCTTTCAGAGGTGCACCCAGCTCTAAGAGCTCATAAACTCCTCCAAAAATGATGGAAGCATTCAGCTGTGCTTCTGACTGAACCGAGTCCAATTTTATTTATTTTTT